>SNQJ01S0112907.1:60500-73333 GCA_010110895.2 Picea sitchensis
GGGGGGCGAGGGAGATGGAGGAGAGGTGGTTGCCAAAAATGGTGCGCGTGCGAAGGTAGGGAGAAGAGGTGGTGGTAGGGGTTTTGGGAGTGTGCGCATAGAGGAGAGGGTCAAGAGGGAGATATGGGAAGAGGGCACATGAGGAGGTGGAGGTGGAGGGAGGTCATGTGTGCAAAGGCCGAGAGGAGAGTGTAGAGGTGGAGGGGATGTATGGAGTTGGGAGGAGCTCGTGTGCAGGAGGAAAGGGGAAGAGAAGGGTGCATGAGGAGGTGGAGGTGGAGGAATGGAGAGAGGAGGAAACTAAGTTGCAGAGCTGGTGGTGGCCGAGTGGTTAGCCACCATTAAAAAATTAAAATTCAAAACTTTGAGGAATTGGGTTTTTTGGCAATAAAAAGGACGGGAGGTTCTAGGTTCAAACTCCCTACCCCCCATTTGAATTTTTGGGCATCTCTGGGGTTTTTTGGGCAAAGGAGAAGGGGGAGGACTGGGGTTCAAAGCCCAGGGCTTCCTAGTGACATTCCCAGGCCTACAATCTTTAACAAATAACTAAGAATTTTAAAATTTTAAAGGAGCCATGGAGGCTTGGGCCTGGTGCCCAAGAGGGGTTCGAATCCCCTCTCCTTTGCATCTTTTGGCACACACATAAGACTGAACTCAGGAAATAATCAATAAATATGAACCAATAGCTAATACCACACTTGAAACAAACAAATAAACACCAATTTGAAGGGAAAATACAATTTCTTCATGCAGGATCTCAACACGACCATCAAAAGTTTCCTTAGTTTATTTTCTTGGAAAGAGGATTGATGGGTTACCTAGTTAATTTGTTTGAAGATTGTTGCATGGAAGCTGGCTGTCCACTATAGAGATGTAGCTGCTTTCATAAAAACAACCCTCTACTGCCATGAATTACTATTGCAGAGCTCCCCCCCTTTGGCCAAACTGTCAAAATGGCTTGGGAGAGGGGAGAGGGGTGAGTTTTGATTTTTTCCAATTTTTCAAAAAAAACCAATTTTCCCAAAATTTGCATGAGGCTACGTGCCTCCTCCCATATTTTCCAATTTTCTGAAAATATTTGATAAAATATATAATCAATTTTTTAATATTCCTTGGAAAAATGTGCAAGTCAAAGTTTGACTTTGACTTTGACCCAGCTACTGCTGACTTAGCCCAAAAATGTTTCCCTGTGAGACAGAGTCAGAATCGGATGCAGGGCACATCGTTGGAAAGGTCTCGACGAGCCCATTGGTAATATTTCATCACCAACTTGAGATAATTCCACCTAAGTCCTCAAATTCAGCCTGGAACAATGGTCACTTAAAGCCCCTGACTTGCTGGTGGGCCCACATGACATCCAATCGTGCGAAAGGTGCCAAATCGCCATACGATATACAATCAAGGAAAATGAGGTACCGTTGGAAAGGTATCAATGATTAATTAGACAAGGTGACAATAGATATTTGTGTTGGGGTCATTGATGACTGTCTTAGCTATTATGAAACCCTGCCATGTGAGTTGGTGAACCCCCTTTTGCCCAAAATCATTGACCAACTTGTGACAGCTCTAACCGGGCCATCCGAGGTCGAAATGAGGAAAATGAGGCATCATTCAAAAGGTTTCTGAGTCTATTATAGTGTGGAATCATTGAATATCTTATTTATAACTCCTTACCCACCAATTTTAAATCATGAAGAACTGCAACCAATTTGGTGTCTAGAAGTGGTCATGAACTTGCAAAAGCTCGTTCTTACCAAACGGGGGTCGAAACCAAGCACGGATATACCATTGTAAAGGTCTCACACTTCCCTACACCATGTCTAAGTTTGATTTCCCTTTTGAGACCATAATCTGAACAAAATCAGACCAGGAAGTCACAGCTATTGGTTTTGGCCGTTCAGGTGACGTTGACTTTGCGTCCCTCATATGGGGTCATACTGACACGGAATCAAGCTCATGATAGCCCATTGAAAATCTTGTCCTGATTCCTACCACGTGGAAGTGTTGTATTCCCTTAATCAAATAGCATTGACATGAGGAAGAAATTTCATGGGAAGGCCCACAACTCCCTGAAGGCAACCAACTGATACTCTTTCAAGGGCAGAGGCCATAGTAACTATGAACCCTGCCATTGTCTTTGACTAGAACCATAGCACCAAGGGGCGTTTATGGAGAAGTAACTATGTAAAATGACATGTTGAGCCTAAAGAAGATTTTTGGGTCAACACCTGGGGTCACTCTGTCTTCTCCTGTAACAGTGCCTCCTCTAGTGATTACATTGACTCTGGGATCTTCTCCACGCAGTTCTGCTGAGATTATTTGTACTTACTGGTTTCCTCCTAGTCTTTACTAAATTTTGGCTAACATTGCAAGATAATCTTCAATGAAATGTTCAAATGAGTTGCAGTAAATGCAAGTGGTACAAGGGTTCTGACAGTCCCTTTCTAAGTGTCCTGGTTGTGCGCAGTTATAACAAATGATTTTACCTCGACCTTGACCCATGCCTCCTCCTCTTTCTCTTCCTATGAATCCACCGCGAGGGTTGAAGTTTCCTCTTCTAGGGGAATTATACTGCACAATGTTTCCTTCTTGTTGTACTTCGCATTTAAGTTTTTATATATCCATTGACCTTTCATGCATGAGGTCATAAGCCCTACAATCCCTATCATCATTCCCCACAGACTTACAAAATGTGCAATACAAATTTTTAGGTGTCTGGACATATTTTTGCAAATAGTAACATTCATCAGGGTGATGTCGATTTCTACATACCTTGCACCAAGGTAGGGTAACCTGCTTCAAAGGGCTCGGAGCTCCATATGCCAAGTACTCGTGAAATAGGGGACAATGCTCCTTGTCATGGCCTTCTAATTTGCATCTGATAGAGAAAATGTCTTCTCTTTTATCTTTTCCCTTGTATTTATTCATATCTTCGACCTGCAGAGACAAGCTAGTTAACTGACTTAAAATTTGACTCATACCTGAGCTGGATTTTGCCATAGGGGTTGATTCTAGTTTCATGGAAATATCCAACGCTTCATCCTACGAAGAAATCTTTTGTTGTATCAGAGGGAATTTGGTGTGTGGTAGGAGGACAACAATGAACCATTCTTTGTTCTTCTCATCTGGGATCTGAAAACTCAAATGGCATGTTAAGGTATTAAACCTCTTATCAAACTCCCAAACAAATTCAACTACTTTCTGCTTGATTTCTTTCAGTTCTGTAATGCACCATGAATCTGACTTGGGTTTCTTGAATTCTAAAATCAACGCAGTCTTGATCTTGTTCAACAATTTCGACTGGACAACTCCTTGGATGAACTTCATGTACCAGCTCACTGCGCGATCTCTCAGGGTAGTACTAAAATGAGCTCGTTTAACAGCTTCGTCAGTGACACTCTTAATACCCGTTGGACCTTGACCAAGTTTAAGAGTACTTGGTCATACTTGACCACTTTTGGGACTGTGACAACTTGCCAAGGAAGGAGTGCAATGTGAAGCAGAAAAAAAGGAAGCAAGACCTATTTTGGGGTCCATTTTAGGGTTTTGCGTTGATGTAATAGGAAAGGGATGTCGGCCCATGGGTTTACCCACGTTTAGGCCCATTTGGTAATCTATAAATAGGCAATGTAGATAGTAATACAAGGAGGAGATAGTAATGTAGTACATCTATGTGATGTATGAATGGAAGCTTAGTGTTAGTAATTGGATCTGTGTGATCGGATGTATCTTAGAGTTCTCTATGCATGAGATCGGAGAGCTAAGTGTAGGTTGTTATAGTCTGAAGAGAAAGGAAGAAGGATCTAGAGAGCTGCGCAGATCTAGATCTGCGTAGATCTTCTGTCCTATGTAAAGTAAGGTTCATTAGAACTCTGTGCTATACCTGCTTGACCATGATAATATAATGAAGACTTTGTGGACATATTCCCAGGGTGGGGGTGAACCACAATAACTGTGTGTATAGTTCTTTGTGCTTCACTCTTATGTATTTATCTCTTTCTTGGCTAAGTGTTTGATGTGATTTAGTAGATCTAGTTATGCTCTGTGCTCTTGATGAATGAATGAACATTAGATCTGATATATGATATGCCTAGTGCTTGATCTGTTGAATCTAACCTATATTTCTGTGGATAAGTACTGAATCATTCTTAGTATAAGTATTCACTGCGATTCTCTGTGCCTTCTGTGAAGTATATTAATGAATGTATGTTAAGGAATAACTGTTGCTAAGTGCGTTGTAAGAAAGACAATCACAGATCTGTGTCCCAGCTAAGGTTGCAGACACCTGAGCCTTGCAACCACCCCTGCCTCTACCTCGGGTGAGACTTCATCTTCTTTGCAGGCATTGCCGAAAGGGCCAGTAGTTAGGGATTTGTTGGTGTGGTCTTGAGCATTGAACCTTGGGTCTTCCCTGTGCCAACAATACTCCATACATCTTCACATAGAAACCAATGTTGATCAAGATCTTCAAATCCATCTCCTCTAAAGGTGGGTAACCTCATCTCATCTGCCATAGATCTTCCTAGGCTTCTTGATTGAGTATGTACTGTACTATTGGTAACAGTGCTCTAAGTACTCTGATAACTCTGATTACTCTAGTTACTTAATGTTGATGAAACAACAAGAGGATTAATAGTAATTACTTCAACAGTCTACATAGTTCCTGAAGTTTCTGGCTCTTCTCGGTGAGGTTCTTTAGTCTTCCCTTCTTCTTCCCTAGCGGAATCTGAATGTTCCTCGTTCAATATTTCTTCTTTCTCTCCACTGTAAAACCCTTCATCCTATACTAGTGGTTCTTGGTTATGTTCAAAAAAGTTCACTAGAGGGACCTCTCTGAATATTCTCCCACTGTGCGTATGTCCCACCTCTGTGTCGTTGTCACTGTCTGAATTCTTGAAAATTAGATTTTTGATCCAACCCTCTACTATATATTCAAGATGTTCCTCTCATGCAATAGCAAATTGATCTTCAACTTCAAAAATTGTAAAAATTTTCCTCTCGACCCCTTAAATAAATATCTCTATGCTTGGCTATATGATTCTACTTTGTCAACATCAAACTCAGTGATGTACCCTCCAATGGTGTTATAAAACCAATGATCTACTACTCTTGGCATGACGTTATCAACTCTCTTGACCTTCTTGATCAGCGCCGACATCTAAACCATAGGTGGTCTAGATCTGATCTCAAATTGGGTATCTGCTAATCTGGCTAGCCACTCGTATAGCTCCTGATGAATTCCTCCAAATAAAATCTCATGTATATCAGTAAAGATATAGCTTGCCAACCAATCCTCTATGTTAAGATTAGGGTTCTTGTTCTGGGCTTCTGTGAAGTACTTTTCTTTTTATTCTATCCACTTCTAAATCTCTATCTTCGATGGAAACCGCCTTGACATTCCCTCAAGAATATCTTGGTCCTGACAATGGAACCATTTGTTGGAATAGGGGCAGACCTAGGGTTCAACTCTAACAATGCACCAACAAGCCCTAACAACTAGCCCTTTTGGCAACACCTGTGAAGCAGATGCAGTCTCACCTAAAGTAGCAATAGGGGATTGCGGGACATAGGTGTCTACAACTAGAGGAAATGTAAGTGGATCCAAAATAACAACACACATCAACCTACTTATTCTTACCAAGCATTAACCTACTTCACACAGTTCTATCTCAGATGTAACACAATAATGCATCTACAAAATAACAGAAGTAAAGAACAAAACATCAAGCACACACAACATAGGATATACATGGTTCACCCTCTCCCTAGGGCTATGTCCACAGAACTGTGTTTCTTGATATTATATAAAACATACAGTTCTATATGCGCTCTTAGCTTGCAGATATCTCTTTCTTATTCTCTCTCTTTCTCTCCCCTCCATGCACACCCAACTGCAGGGTTGATCTTCTCACCCAACTAAATATATTACAACACCGACTTCTCTCACCACTCAATGCTTCTCTCTCTCACAACAATAGTCACTCATAACATCAATGAACCCATCTCAAGTCCTCTTGACCTTTATTTATACATTACAATGACTCACTGACAACCTTAGGCCAAAACCTAGGTGTCAAAACCCTAGATACCAAAACCCTAGGTGTCTAAAACCCTAGGTCAACTTGACCCGCATTTTCAGAGCTTCACCAACCGGTCTTTCCTTCCTCCCCGCAATGTGCTCCAAAGAATCCACTAGTGGATTTTTTCACTTGCTGAGTTGTCCACAATCCATATTCCTTGTTGATCTGTCTTCCTCGATCTCCTCATCCAATGGCTCACTTTCTCTTACTTCGCTCTGTCTTTCCTTCTCCTTTGGCCACTTTGACCCAATATCAGTAACTATGTCTTCTATGCAGATCACATTTCGTATTTTATCCTATAACCTTTACTTTCTTCCATAACCAAGGGCCAACAGTATCCCTCTGAACTGCTGAAGGGGGAGAAGGTATTTGTTTCACTATCAATCTTTATTTGTGATTCTATGAATCTTTGAAGGAGTATCTCTTCTTTAAGAACAACATTTCTACTTGTTCTTGTATAATAAACAGCTTAAATATGGTTTAGAATCCCATACCAGGGATAATGGTCCAAGTCTTTTGAGATCTCTTATACTAGGAACAATGTCCTTCATTTATTGAAAAATACAATCAACTATAAAAATATAGATCAAAAGATTTACCTAGTTGTAGTCATGTCTTTTAGAGGAAGTACTTTTCTCTCTTCTCTTCATTCTCTTGAGGTGGATCTGGATCAATGTCAACAATGGAAGCATATTGTATTCCCTTCTTCCTGGTTGGACAATTTCTTGCAATGTGTCCATACTTATCAAATCTGAAGCACTGAATTTTTGAAGCATCTCTTCTTTGATAACCTGGATTGGATGGAGGATTTTCACCTTTAAATTTTTTCCTGAAATTTCTTTTGAATCTTCTTCCCTTCTTTGTATGAAGTGCAAGGGCATGATTTTCTTCTGGAGAGTCTTCCAATCCTTTGTTTCTAAGTCTAATTTCTTCTTGAGTGCAATCTGTCCATAGTCGATCTAAGGTTGTAAGAGCTTCTCTTCCACTGATACTTTGAATGAAAGGCTCCCATGATTTTGGAATATTATGTAGAGTGGTTAAGACAATTTCTCTATCAGACATGATTTCCCCAATGGTCTCTAGTTGTTCTTTAATATCTGATATCTTCATAAATAAGAGTGCAACTGATTGACCCTTTTTCCTCTTGGTACTTTGAAGTTGGCTCTTTAAGGTAAGATCTTTGAGAGTGTTGTCACTTTCAAACATCTCTTTTAAAACTTCATACATATCATAGGTTGTCTTTAGATTGGCAATACGGGGTAAGAGGTGATCTCTTACTGAGTAGATAATTATTTTCCTTGCTTTGACATCATATTGTTTTATTATCTTCTTCTATATATCAATAGCTATGTCTGGTAGAGTTTTAGTTTTTTCATCCAATAGGTCTTCTTCTTCAAGAGTGACTAGAAGCTTTGATTTCCAAGGGCTGAAGTTGCTTGCTCCATCAAGCCTATCTTCCACTAATGTTTTGCTCTTCATTTGATTTGTTTCTTGAATCATTGCAGACTGGATTGTGTTGGACTTATGAATTCCAAAAATCAATTTGATAATAACACATTAATGCTTGTTGATTCATAAAATGTTTCTTCAAAAATCTAGAAATAATATTATGAAGGAAATTTCGGCACCCTGGAAAACCCTAGGTCCAAAATCAAAATTTCTCGGAATTTTGTTTTGAGAGCTTCTGGAGATGCACTGGAAGAGGTCGTACTCTTATAAGCCAATAATAACCCCAACTTCCAAGTCTTAAGGGGATGAAACACCCAAAAGAGGAGGTTTGAAAGGATTTTCTGCAAACCCTAGGAGGGTCGTACGGTTCTGCAGAAGAGTAGGAATGACTGGTAAAGGATGAGACTTGGTAGATGCTTGTGCAATGGGTTCTTTCAATACCTATGCTCTGATACCATGTTGATTTTTCATAATCATTAGGTTAAGCATGAAGTTCATTCCATTTTATCATTTAACCATAACCATAAATGTTGCAGCAACCAAGATCACAAGAAGAAGCACCATGCACAAGAACACAAAATGTATCTTGGGAAANTCCTCTTGGTACTTTGAAGTTGGCTCTTTAAGGTAAGATCTTTGAGAGTGTTGTCACTTTCAAACATCTCTTTTAAAACTTCATACATATCATAGGTTGTCTTTAGATTGGCAATACGGGGTAAGAGGTGATCTCTTACTGAGTAGATAATTATTTTCCTTGCTTTGACATCATATTGTTTTATTATCTTCTTCTATATATCAATAGCTATGTCTGGTAGAGTTTTAGTTTTTTCATCCAATAGGTCTTCTTCTTCAAGAGTGACTAGAAGCTTTGATTTCCAAGGGCTGAAGTTGCTTGCTCCATCAAGCCTATCTTCCACTAATGTTTTGCTCTTCATTTGATTTGTTTCTTGAATCATTGCAGACTGGATTGTGTTGGACTTATGAATTCCAAAAATCAATTTGATAATAACACATTAATGCTTGTTGATTCATAAAATGTTTCTTCAAAAATCTAGAAATAATATTATGAAGGAAATTTCGGCACCCTGGAAAACCCTAGGTCCAAAATCAAAATTTCTCGGAATTTTGTTTTGAGAGCTTCTGGAGATGCACTGGAAGAGGTCGTACTCTTATAAGCCAATAATAACCCCAACTTCCAAGTCTTAAGGGGATGAAACACCCAAAAGAGGAGGTTTGAAAGGATTTTCTGCAAACCCTAGGAGGGTCGTACGGTTCTGCAGAAGAGTAGGAATGACTGGTAAAGGATGAGACTTGGTAGATGCTTGTGCAATGGGTTCTTTCAATACCTATGCTCTGATACCATGTTGATTTTTCATAATCATTAGGTTAAGCATGAAGTTCATTCCATTTTATCATTTAACCATAACCATAAATGTTGCAGCAACCAAGATCACAAGAAGAAGCACCATGCACAAGAACACAAAATGTATCTTGGGAAAACCTTCTCAACAAGGGAAGAAAACACAACCAAATACTTTGATATAATATTCAAGAGAAATACATTTACCACCAAGAAATACCTAACACACAAGAGGGTTCTCAGACCCTAGAACTCTAGCGCCCAAGAGAGGTTCACACCTTTTTCCAAAGAAGTGTACTCGCTGAAATTTCCAAACTTGTGTGTGAGATGTGTTTCCTCAAAGGGGATTTTACCTTTACTTATACTAATCTAATTCTGTCAAAAAAAGTGTCTATTGGAAAAACAGGGCCGACCTCACTTAGACATATTATTTATTATTATTTTAATAATTAATAATAATATTAATATTAATTATATTTTACTTTTATTATTAGACACAATAAGGTAGTGCCGACCTGTACCCTTTACATAAAAATTAGGGTTATAGGTAGGTATGACTCTTGAACAATATATAGCAAAGGATATGATACACCCACTAGGGGCACATCCATAGGGATGTCATGGCTCGGATTCACTGCATTACACAGAAGAACTAGGTCCTCACACATCCACCTGTTCTCATCCATAGGCACATCCAATCTACAGATCTGCTTTCCTGCTGTCACCGACAGGAGAATCATCTGGAGTTCTTCTCAACTCTCTGAATGGAGGAGGTCATCTCTACATTCCCATTTCTATCTCAAGAAAGAACCATGTACCCTTCTTAGGGTATTTCTCTCAGGCTTGTAAGCTGAGAGAAATAATTCACATAGCTGCAATGATCCAAACCTCACAGGTTTGTAAGCTGGAGAACGTCTCACATAGATATAATTGTTGGAAATATTGTCATTGATGTCAACAATTGATGTGATGATCTGTTGTTAATGATGAATTATCATAGATGAGATTGTCATTGATTTCAATAGTATATCAGTTAGCAGAAGATGTCAAACAGTATGCAGAGATTGAAAGCTTAAGCTCAGGAGGAGGAGCAAACAGTATGAAGATCAAAGCTTAGAAGGAATAGCACATTGCACAGTATATCAGTTAGCATAAGAAGTGAACAGTATGAAGAAATTCATGATTATTGTTGATCACGATAGGATCAACAATGTTCCTATGATAAAATCTCAGGAGCTTTGGAAAATGCAGAGATCAAATCTTGGAAGGAAAAGTGTAAGCTCAGGGTGAGAAGCCTCAGCAGCCGTCTGATCAGAGTGAGAAGCCTCAAAAACCATCTGATCAAGATTTTGACCATTTTGATCATCTAAATATAACATACATCGATCATATGAGTGACCATGGTCTTGAGGACCATTGGAGGATTGTGACCGTCAGATCTGCAAGCCAGATCAACGACAGGGATAAATTGTGGAGATTGAAAGGATAATTAAACGACTTGCTAATTCCAATCCCACAATTGGTCTAGATCATCATATCTCATAAAATCGAATATCGATGACTGTGGTTGATCCAACAAGCGATCAGTTTAAGTCAGATTAAGTCATGACCATCGGATGTGCAATCTCCAGATCAACGAAAAGGATGAATTGCGGAGATCGAAAGGAGAATTAAATATCATGCTAGTTCCAATACCGCAATTAGTTAGGACCATCCGATCTTATAGCTTTGAAGATCGATGATTGTGGTTGACTCACCAACATCGCACAACTTCCAATTGCAGAGATTGGGTGATGAGTTAAATCACTCGCAAGTTGTGGTTCCGCAATCATCCGTGATCATGGATCTACTTCGAGTGTCTTCACGACCGTTGGGTCACATTTTAGTGGAAGGATGGGATAAGCTAAAAGGGATAAGAGTTTGATTGTCTGAATACCCGCCAGTCGTAGGATCAAACTTGAATTCCCATCAACCGTCGGATCATTTTTGAGTGGAAGGATAGGATAAGTGAGGTAAGAAATGAGATCTCATTTATGATAAATTCCACCAGTCGTTGGATAATTCTAAGTGGAAGGGAAGGATAATATAGAAGATTTGCATCACAGATAGATCGATCCATCGATCTAGGATCATGAACGATGAACAAAATTTAGTTCAAGTATAAATATGTGAGGAGGTTACGCTATGGAAAGTTTTAGATTTGAAATACCCAAAGCCCGAAAATCCGAAATGAATAAGGACCATCGGATTTGGAGGACATATGATGACTGTTGGATTAGGGTTGTTGTTCAGTAGACCACGTCAGCAAGAACACGCAGTAGACCACATCTACAAGAACATGTGGTAGACCACATTAGCAAGGACACGTGGCAAACTATGTCAGAATACCACATCATCATGGACATGTGGCAAACCACATTAGTAGACCACATCAACAATGACACATGGCAGACCACATCAGAAGATCTATGTCAGCATATCATGTCAGAAAATACATGTGGCAAACCATGTCAACAAATACACATGGCATAATCAAATGATGACA
Organism: Picea sitchensis; assembly: GCA_010110895.2. Lineage (NCBI taxonomy): Eukaryota > Viridiplantae > Streptophyta > Pinopsida > Pinales > Pinaceae > Picea > Picea sitchensis. Next base: position 71,935 of record SNQJ01S0112907.1, read on the forward strand.
AGCATCAATTGGAAATTGGCTTGTGCCATGTCAACAAGTGACATAAGAAAGTTACGTCACTCCGAGAGAATTTCTTTGGGAGTTTCACCACCAGGAAATGTCAAAAGTCCTGAAGTCCCGAAGGACAAAGTTCCAAAGTTACTCTCAGCCATCGATCTAAGATACCCTTTGAATACTACCCTGATTGTTAGATCAAGGAGATTAACATGTGTCACATCGGGAGATATACATCGATTTCAGTAAGAAACTGTGATAGACCACATCATCAGTCTATGTCAGCAAGGACATGTGGCATAGTCAGAGAATGAAAAGTGTCAAGTTGAAATCAACATTTCAGGTACGTGCAAATCATGAATCTAAGTGACACATGGCAGTTGCTCGGCTCGTGACATGTCATCAAGTGACACAAGTAATCTACATCACTCCAGAAGTTTTTCTTCAATTTTTACCATGAGCACTCGCCCAAAGTCCTGAAGTCCCGAATGTCGAAGACTCGAAGTGGACACGAGACGTCTGATCTAGAGATCAATTTGGGAGCACCCTCGACCATCGATCTACTAAAGTGGAAGGATAGTGTAAGTGGACGTATTAACCGATAGCAAGCGGTCTCCTTCACTTATGAATTTCATAGTAGGTGATCACTCCAGAGAAAAGAAGGGGTTGAGATTTGAAATATCCGAAGTCCGGAGACCTGAAGGAGATCTCGACTATTAATCCAAGAGGGACACGCGTCACTGGTTTGCCAGCTCCAGAATATTGACGTACGGAGGAAAGAAGGGGTTGAGACTCAAAATATTTGAAGTTCAGAGACCTAAATGAGATCTCAACCGTCGATCTGATGTTCGGTTTCATTCTCAACCATTTATCAAAATACAATGGAAGGATAGTGTAAGCATAATAGACGAAGTCGCGGAGTAAAAGGTGGCCATCCATCTCATTGCTTGATTAATTCTTGGCCGTTGGATTAAGCAATGAAGGATATATGTAAGGATTGAATATGACCATTGATCCGGTTCTGTGATATAATGAGAACCATCTGATCTATTCAAAAAAATCTGCTTCGGGAGATTTGAAAGGTTTCAAGCCCAAAAGTTCTAATGGGCGAAGTGTCCAAGTTATGACAATCATCCATCTCATAAAAGATTGAATCGCGACTGTTAAATTGATAAGTGATCATCTTTCCTAACGTCTGGTCAACGCCATTGGTCATATGGTAAAGAGATTTGAAAGGTAAAAAGAAATGCATCTCTTAAATTGATAAGCCTATGGTTCTGCTGTTGGAAGATTGGTTGTTGCCATTGATGTCAACCCTAGTCATGGGTTTTGGACCACAAGATTGATGAAGGTATTTGGACATGAAGGAAAATGCACATGCAGATACAACACCCATGGATGGATA
>SNQJ01S0112908.1:6929-27295 GCA_010110895.2 Picea sitchensis
TCTGTAATAGATCTGGTGTATATGATCACATACCTGCAAACCTTCCTTAACTTTAACAACAAGAAACTAGCATTTTCATCAAACTTTACTTTAGTCTCACATGACTAAGTTTGGATTAGTCAACAACCCTAACTTGAAATAATCATAATTATGTACCTGTAATGAATGAAGATATGAAAATAGTACAAATTGTTCTTTAGTGTCTTTTATGCAATTCCTCCAGGTTTCACTGCTTGGAATGTCTCAGAAAAGGAGTTATAGTAAAAATGACATACCTTGTTGAATTATGGCTTATTCTAGAGAGCGAACTTGTAGAGCGTGCCCCGCATGAAATATTTGTTGTATGGATTTGAAAATGGTACACATAATACTACAGATTGTACTCTAACCAATACATTTTGTCTTAATGAATTTGGATCTGTTATGAAGAGGTTATGACGTTTTTACCCGAAACACATGTTTTAGACTAGTTTCAGGACTAGCCACAAACCCTATTTTCCACGGAGTATAACTCCAAAAATACAACGACCCACAAGATGAAATTTCTATCACAGATACTTGGATATGTTTCCTCAAGAGCCTCCATATTTCGCGGTTTGAATCATCCTAGAAAAAAATTTATTGCGAAAATGGTGAGATGACCTGTAAATAACATACCTTAGAAAACATCATCAAAATAATTTATCCTCCCTAGAATTTTGACCTTCTTTACTTCACCTTCCCTCTGAAATTGGCCTTAGATATCATTTGGTTACCTTTTTCAGTTGTAGATATTCAATATGCTCAAGTGTAATTAAAATGAGAGACCTTTTCCTCTTATTTATACTTTTATGTAGCTTCCTCAAGGGGTTACCTTCTAACCATCTTAACCCACTTTCCTTATTTTAGGGCTAACCCACTTCTAACCACCCGTCCACTTAGTAATTTCTCCATTAAATTTATTATTTAAATACTTTATTTTGTATCCACTTTGACTTATAGTACACTCATCACTTCACTTTATTATTTAAATAATTTCTTCTTTTCAACCACTTTGACTACTTTGACCTTTTGGGGCTTCTAGATGACTCATGAGGGTTCTCCAACTTCACATGGTCATAAATCTATGACCGTGAGGAGTTATGTGACGTTCCACACACCAACGGAAATGGCATGAAATGTACTATCCATATATAATAGTCTTAACTTCAAATATATTAAAACGCATACCATTATACATCAAACAAACTTGATTCCATTACCGAAACCTTTGTTCTACCAGAATTCGCTACCAGACTTTCTTCAAGGGTTGACATCAATGACAACCAACCCAAATAATCAACACATTCTTGTGCTTGAATATTCTATTCCTTGGGTGCTTTCTTTTTTTGTTATCTTCATTAGATTTTGAATTCGTTGGAAGTGTCATTGAATACTTTCATTTTGATTGAAAGCAAGAGAAAAATAAGAGTTTTTATTTAGTTTTCATGCAATTTGAAAAGTAAAAAAAGAAGGTGTTTTGGTATGTAGTTCAAAAGGATTATTTTTTGTTTGAGATTTCAAGAATAGTAATTTGATAGTTTGTAATTTCAAACTTTCTCCATTTGATCAAAAGAAAAGTAAATTTTGCATGCTTTTGGGTGTTAATTTACATTAAGAAGAAAAGATATCTTCCCCTTCCCGCAATAGAATTCATTGAAAGAAAAATCTTTGCATTTCATTATTTCTGCATCAGTTTGGAGTCAAGCCATCCCATCATTAGTTTCACCTTTGTACACCCTTATGAGTAAAAATAGCTATTAAAATCAACCAAGGCACTAATAAAATTAACTAGATTTTGTTGTTTATAGTACACCAACAATAGCTTACATTTAGAATCTTTGGACTAGGAAAAGTGAGTAAATTTTCCAAGACTACTACACAAGACTGTAGAACACTAAAGAGGGACAAAATCCAACTGTCATATAGGCATAGTCGGGAACCCCCTCTATCACAGGGGATAAACACGAGTTCATGTACAAAAGAGAAACAAAGATTAGCCCTCCAAATCTTGACCAATCATAGTGGAAAGAACATATATTTGTGGTTTTTCTTGAGTTTTACTGGTTCATTTGGCCTCAACGCTTCGTGAATATTGAATCTGTTTGAGGTCCTCAAGAGTATTACTAGTCCACTTGTCTTCAGCCCTCTGGAACATCTTTGGACTTTTTTATCTTGCCCATATTTTCGATCCTGACTATCGACTGTACCCCCTCAAAGGACAACTACGAGTTGGTAACCCTATCAACCTTTCCTAGGTATCTACAAAAGTGACTATGGGGTGATTCCCATGGTATCTTGGGCATATGTCATATCACACTTTCAGTACCCTTGGAGGGTGATCCTGCAAAGTGAGGGTTTCTTTCACCAATAAGGGCTGTTATGTGGAGGTCGGGGTAATTTATTCTCATATCTTTGTTGATGGCTTGATATCCCATCTAAGGAAGATCCTTCTATCTATTGTTGCTTAGTTGATTACCTATAGTTTTATTTTGGGTGTGTTCTTTTGAAGTTCGTAGTTGGCCTTAGGAAACGTTAAACTTTCACCGTGGAAACCTTCAACCGAAGGAACTATTAATGAAGAGGTTGCTTCTAAAATTAGGAGCGTAGCTCCCCCGAGTGACCAGCCTAAAGGAGTAGTCAAAACCATGGAGGAAGGTTTTCCCTCTTCCAAAAATTCAACTTTGATTAGTCATTTTGGTCAACCACTTGTTGATTTTCCATCAATAAAGTTATTATGATGCCTTTTCTTCTTACCGTTTTCCACCCGACATGTACAGTAGGAAATCTTTTGGCATGCATGAATCAACATCTAGCTATACATATGGAATAGTGATACCCCCACTAGATCTTGAGATAGCCGCCCTGGCACACATTACCAATGTTGGCACTTCTTCTTTGTGGACAACATCGTTGACCCTGGTAACCCCGTCACAAACACATGTGAGGACAACTCTTGTTCCCACTGTTATAGGAAAATCCCCCTAGGGATAGGTGAATTCCCTCTTGGATCTTAGACCCCTATGCCTGAGAAAGAAAAGTGCTAACATTGATCACTGACTTTCCTTTAAACATAGCTAAGATAATCAATAGAGAAGAGGAAGAAAGTAAGAGTTCCTTTTTATGAAGTTTTTCCTCGCTTAGTCCAAGTTGGGCTTGATCTCCAAGTCCTTTAATGAGTCCTGCAATCCCATAAACAGCCAAGAAAAAGCATAATTCCTATTCTACCATGATTATTTCAAAACTAGATTTATCCAAAAGAGACAAGTTCATGCAAATTTACACAATCTTGAAGGAAACAGGTCAAGCACATGTATTAATGAGAACAAAATAAGGTGCTTACAAAGTGTATATGCAGATGTAGTAGCCTCACCAAGTTCTCCTTGTCAAACCCCTTTCTTGAATGATCCACAATCAAAATGACAATACTTTTCACTGATTATTCTATCCCTTTCACCATGAGAATGCCTCATTATATAGGCTTTGAGAGGCCTAACCATCTTAGATATTCTTGCGATAAGTTGAGGATATTTATCCATCAGTTATAGAATTCCCCTTAGATCTATTCTTGGTCTTGGATTCGAGCCAAACTGATCGGATATTTCTCAACTGGATTCAGAGATAAGGGGGATTTTCCCCTTGATTTCCTCAATAGCTCGACGCTCCCTCAAAGTGGGCCATAGAGCATTGCAACGCTCCTTGCTAAGAGGGCAAGGTGTGCTAGTGATCCTTGCAAGTGACCAGGGGAGTGTCAATCTCCAAAAATGCTTTTTGATGGTATTTTCCCAAGGCAAAAGGTTGTACTCTTCGCCAAATGATATATTCCTTCTTTTAACCAGTCTTATAGAGTATCTCAAGTGTCTTTATGATGTCGTTCATGATGCGGCACTAGCGGGACGACAATATGATTTTTGCAACACTTGTGACAAAAGTGCGACACTTGCGACACTTGCGATAATGACAGTGAGACATCATCGAAGTGAGTAATTTTGATGTGTAAAATATTTCCCCCCAAAGTACGAAGTCAGAAGACGAAAACTGATGATTGAAGTACTTTGTATACTTTTCAAAGCAAGGGTATGGACTCAGAGAACTTGATAGAAGCTGCATACAACCATCAAACAAATGTTATGACATGTTTCAAACCCAAGGCAGGCATACCTATGCTTGAGTGATAAAAGATTTTCAAGGTATGGTCGCCATAAAATACACTGCAGATCCATAATCATATTGACTTAAAAGGTATAGCCACCAAAGATACAATGTGGATCTATACTCCCATGACATGAACTGATCGTAGCCACGAACAATGCACAGTGGATCTACGAGATGACAAAACATAGCCACAGACCAATACAAAGTTGATCTATGTGACAACATATATCAGTATTCTCAAAAGAAACTTCATCGCAACCTGGTTAAAGTAGATAACATAGTGAACACTCAACCCAGGGTCTTACCGATCCTGATGTGGTACGAATCTAACCATGTGAATAGATATTATGATGTCAAACATGGTAGATACCACTTGATTACCGGTCAATGAGGTAAACCGTTAACAAGTGTGAGGGAAATCACCATTGATGTCAATGACTCCCAAGGTACCCTAGTACAATCCAGTGAATGTGAATAAATGAGTTGAATTTGAACATTCGTGGAATCATCCGATCAAGGGTCAATGATGTAAAGCCATTATCGGAAGCGAGGAGGCCTGCCATTGAGGCATGAAGGTCCCAAGGTACTAACTGGTTTCTAAGTCTAATTCTTGGATAATGTGCTAAAGTCGACAGGAACAAACTCGTCGAAGGAGGGCCTTTATGTATCCCCCATCAATGACACGAAACTAACACATAGATGTAAATTGGTGGATCGAATGAGAATGGAATGACACGGGTATTGAAACAGGAAATTTGTAATGGTTGACCTTTGCAGCGGATACTTCCCTTGAACACTGGGGCACAAACGACAGAAACACAACATGGACCAAAAACATGATGCAATGGATACTATGACTTTCGTCGAGTGACCCAAAGGAGTAAAGAAAACTCAGAGGATTGTTTCAATGCAGAGGTTCAGTGGATTAAAATGTATGTAAAGACAATGTGCCGTGTTCAAGGGCGACTGTAAGAGTGACCTGTGATGTTTCCAAAAACTGCTTGGCTTGCTTCCTGTAATTTTTCCCCCCATCAAGATAGATGAGTACCTCTTTTTTATTTTTACGAGGTCGAGGAGGGTAACACATGCTCGATATAACTGACCTTCGGTAAGTTCCTCTTATTTTGTTTAATGAACCAGAAGAAGTAAGGGTTCAGTCCCATATGGGCCCTTCCATGTATAATTTTTTAACGAGTCCAGAGAAGGAAAACTTGGTTGTTTTTCATGTTTAGAGAGTCTAAAAATAAATTAAAGGTGACTCCAGGGGGTTCCTTTTTCGTGTATCCATGCGAGTCCGAAAAAGAGATAAAATTCGACTTGGTTGCGTTCTTATGTTTTTTCAAGCGTGAGAAGGAACTAAGACCATGCTCATTAATGTGGCAAAGTTAAATCGAACGATATCGCTTCGAAACCTATGAATAATGACAAATCTACATTCCAGGGCATTAATAATATCTCCAAAATGATTTTAAAACCCAAAAAAGACTATAAGTTTAGCAAAAATGAAGGCTATATTAACAAAATATGGTCAAAAATGATTTTTACCAATTCATTTGTGCCAAAACTTCTAGGAGTGGAGAAAATCGACTTTGGAGAGCGATTGTTGAAGTCATCGGTGTTGGAGCTACAGTCATCCATTTCTTCTTCCTTCCGGATCAGGTTGGTCCTAAACACCTTCCAGTCATTTTGCATGGTTTAAAAATTAATTTTAGGTAATGTTTTGGTTTTATTTTCATTCCCTAAAGAGGCCTAGGCGCCGAAAAAGTTTGGCACTCCCCCAAAGGTATGAGGGGAGAACTACCCATGATTTCAGCGCTCTGGTGTACAATCTAGGGGGGTGCTAGCGCTCTGATCACCCAGTTAGTGGAGCGTCGACGCAACAAGCAATTTTTTTTTTAATTTTAAGCAAAAATTACCCAAGAAATTGTTATAACAAGATGACTAATGGCTCTTTGTTGATTGTATTTGCAGTTTGCATTGGTAAAAATCCATGATCGAGTGGAAGGAACGTGAGCATGAGCTCAATGACTTGGAAACATTACAAAATCCTCAATCAAGGGCCGCATTGAGGAATTGTTGCTTCCTCAAATATTTTAAGTTACAAAAGATGAAGATGGAGGTCCTTCTACTGGAGTACATGATTAGGTTATGGAACACTATTGAACAAGGATTTCAAATTGGGCCACAGATGCTCAAGATTGAGTTAGAGGACGTTTACTTTCTGACTGGCCTCTCAAAGAGAGGGGCCCCTATTATCTTATCTGGACAGCAGGCACTTCCAGTGCCAATTGAAGAGTATGTGGAAAAACACTTCATTCTAGGATCGCGATTGATTGGAGGCAGGATTGTGATAAAATATGTTAGGGATCTGCCTCTTCGATCCATTTTATTTTCCATCACAAATTTGGCAGGTAGTACCATCGCCCACTTGGCTTCTAGGTCCCAGATGGCCTATGCTCTACAGTGTGTAGAGCCAACTTTGTTTAACTGGAGCGCAACCTTCCTTCACAATGTGAATGATCAGATTTCGAGATGCAGGATGGGGTAGCAAAAGCAGTTTGGGTACGGTTTGTTTTTGGTTTCTTTCTTCTTAGAGTGAATCCCACAGATGCAACCACAAATTGCATTAGCTATATGACCTGTAGGTGAACCATGCATGGAGCGTTAGACGAGTCTATCTCCGAGGTTGGGGACTGACTCAGAGTTCAAATTCACAGGTGACTTCTTTTCTTGGCTAACACGCTAATTGATCGTCATCGAGGAATTTCCATAGGCCAGAGTGGATTTTCGGGGTAGCATGGACCTGGTTCTTCCAACTGGGATGGATTGGGATGCATTAGGTATGAAACAAAAATACCTTGTCAAGTGTTTTTTTTATTTTTTAAAGTTTATATAATTTTTATGTGTACTTAGAGGGGAATTTAACAGATATATTGTTTCATCATGTAGACAGAGGAGCAACACGTCCGGCGGAGATGCCGACACTGGGGCATCGTGGAGACGTATAGATGGTTGTGGAGCGTGAGGTAACAGTGGGGGGTCTCTGGAAGGTTGAGGGAAACCTCTGTGGTCTCACGATGGGTGTCCCTCCTCTCAGGAGGCAGGATGTACCTTTGCATTTACAGAGACACATAGTAGGAGTTCCCGAGAGCCTAAACTACCTACTCAGACAAGTGGCCCGTGCAGTAGTGTGCTACTTAGAGCACAACTTGGTGCAGGAGGATTAGGATCCTCTTAATGTTTTGTATAGTCTGTACGATGATATTATGGGCATGAGGACCCAAAATTTTTCCCTTCTATGTAACTTTTTTGATGTAATCAAACATTTTCTATCTCGCAATATATATATATACAGATATCGAGTTTTATGGAGTCATTGATGTTTGCAAATAATCTTTGTGTGATGTATTTATTTTACTTGTGATGCGTTTTACATGATTTATTTTCTTTATAAAAATTCATCTATGCACAAGATAACGATCCATAATATAATTTGCTAGCGAATCCGAAGTTGTATTAAGTCCTCTTGGTATGTGTCTGTATTCTATGAACTCAAACATTCTTTCAAGACGTCAAACTCGTAGGTGTAGACGCAAAAGTATAGGATTGTGAATGGTGTAGACCCGATTAAGTTGACAAACCATGAGTTGAGAGTCTAGGTTAATAATCAAGCAAGATATACCTAGGGAGGAGGCTTCAGTTAAAAGTCCAATGACAACGTGATATTCTGCCATGTTATTGGTTGTCGATCTTAGACAAACGCCTCCTGAACTCACTAACTCATCAGAGTGGTAAATGGCCCAAGCTGCAGAAGCAATATTCTAGGTGTGTCGATTAGTGCCATCTGCAAACCCGAAAAAGATAGGAAAGGAAGATGTCATCTGCGCACGCAATCACAAGACAAAGTATAAGCGGTTGAAACAAAACTTGTACACGCAAAATAAAAACACACCAAAACTAAAGTACAATAGTGTACAAAGCACGCATGCTATATGTTCTATGCATAGTAATTTTTAAGGTAAATCCCATTCTGGGGCTCACCAAGGGAGATTCTGTCGTAGTCAACTAGCTCGTAGGCACCTCTATGTAATACATGTCTCACGATGTAAGGACCATGCCACAGAGGTTCATCCCTAAATTATCATGATCCTGGTCGTAAACAAGGACTAGGTCTCCTTCTGCAAAAGTACGAGGGTGGACATATTTTTCATATTGACTCTTTATTTGCTTTTGATACGTCTCATTAACGAGAGCAACATCACAACATGTTTCATCCAACCTAATCAAATATAGGAAACATTCTTCTTCAGCAGAAGTGTGAGGCATGAGTTCTACTTTGAGTTTCAACGAGGGAATTTCACACTCGATTGGTAATACGACTTTAATGCCATATACTAAATGGAAAGGAGTGAATATAGTAGCATTTTTCACTAAGGTGTGGTAAGCCCAGAGAGCAGAGAAAAGTTGTAGATGCCAAGATGTCTTGTTTTCCCCTACCATACATTGAATCATGGTTTTAAGGACTTTGTTGATAGCTTCAACTTGTTCGTTGGCTTGAGGATAGTAAGGGGATGAGTTCTCATGGGGAAAACCCAACTTGGAATGTAACTCACTCATCATCTGGTTTTAGAAATGTGAACCATGATCAGTGACAATGGATTGTGGAATACCAAAGCGAGCGATGATGTGGTTGAAGATGAAAATATTTGCATTCCGACCATCATTCAGAAAAGTAGGCATAGCCTCAACCCATTTTTTGAAGTAATCATTGACAACGATGATATGATCGTTCCCCTGGCTGAGGTAGGCTTACCCTGCATGAAATAAATGCCCCATTTTGCAAAGGGACCGATGGCAACAACAGGATGCAGCGGAGCAGGGTGGGTGTGTGCCTTTTTATGAAAGACTTGGCAGGGTGGGAATTTTTTGATAGCCTCGATACAATATTTGAAGAGAGAGGGCCAAAAATAATCGGCACATAAAATTTTCTGAGTTGTAGCCATCCCAGAAAGGTGACCACCACATGCTCCAAGTTCAAAGTCATTGAGAACACAATCAACCTCTTCATGAGTCAAACAAAGTCGTATGATAGTGTCGATACCATGACTATATAAAGTATCACTGATGATAAGGTAGTGTCGACAATGGTGACAAATATGACAACGTTCTTCATAGGAGATATCGGGTGAAAACGTTGGGTTTGAAGATATAGGAGGATATCTCCATACCAAGGATCGAACGTGGTGATGAGGAACAAAGTTTCATATGGGAGAGAATCTCTGGGCTCAGTGTCATCATCAACATGGGGAAGGTCGCAGATAAGTTCCGCAAACTCGAGATCAAATTCCTGAAGGATAATGATCCATTTGGAGTATTTTCCCCCAAGGACTTGATGTGTCAAAATACGATACATGGGGTTAGAGTCCATGATAAACATGGTAGTGCGTAGCAAGATATAATGGTGAAATCTCTGGACAACAATGACGGCTACCAGAGCCAACTTCTCAACATGTGAATATTGGAGCTTGGGACCGGATAGACTTTTTCTCAGGTAGTATATCACATGTTCATCACCGTTGGGGTCCTCTTGAACTAACACCATAGCAATAGTGGAAGTAAAGGCTGCTAAGTAAAGGATGTAGTCATGTGTATAATCCAGAGGATGTAACAGAGGTGTATTGGTCAATGCATGCTTAAGAGTATCAAAAGATCGTTGAGCAATGTCATCCCAGATGAAAGGAGTGTCTTTCTGCAACAATCGCATAAATCCTTTAGTAATCTTAGCATAGTTACATATAAAACAGTGAAGAAAGTTTGCTTTCCCCTACAAAATTTGTAGTTGGGTTAGATTGTTAGGTGGAGGTAGAGAAAGGATAGCCTTAATCTCGTCTTTGGAGACAACGAAACCGAGGATTCGACCTGATTCAATAACAAATATGCACTTGTGTGGGTTCAAACGAATACGGTAGAACCGACATCGAAGAAAAATAGTCTGTAGATGACCAATATGGTCTGATCAATTGGATGAATGGGCATGTAAATCGTCGAGGTAAAGTTCTGCAATATATTTAATATCATGGAAAGTGTACAACATGGCCTGTTGGAAGGTATCACCAGCATTTTTGAGACCAAACGGTAGTTTCCGATAGGAGAAAGTTCCCCACGTGCAAATGAAGGCTGTCTTATGTTGATCAACAAGTAAAATGTCAATCTGGTTGTACCCTGAGAATCCATCCATGAAAGAGAAAATCACGCTACTAGCACAATTATCAATGATTTGGTAGATGAAGGGTGTGGGGTAATTATCCTTTGGACAAGCCTTGTTAAGATCCCTAGAATCAACGCATACACGAATGGTCCCTTATTTCTTAGTAACCAGAACAATGTTAGAAACCCACTTCGTCAAGGGGACAAGATAGATGAAGCCAGATTTCAATAGTTTCTCAACTTCTGCCTTAATGGCTGTGGTTTTCTTGGGATGGACCAGGTAGAGTTTTTTTTGAACAAGTTTAACACCTGGGTAAGTTTTAATTTCATGCACAATGATTGAAGGATCGATCCCTGACATTTCTTCGTAGCTCCAAGCGAAGACATTGCAAAATTATTTAAATAAAGTTGTGTAAGAGACCACTTCCTCGGGTGAACAGTTAGCACCAAGATTAATATTTTCCACAATACCTTCTTTGATCGAAATATCAATAACGACCATAGAAGAGATGTTGCCCAAATTCCCCTAAGAAATTGTATCTTGGGTAAGTATAGGAGATTGTGGAGAATCAACAACATCGGGGGGGAAGATAGACTGTTTATCTCCCTGAATTTCTTCGAGAGGTGGAATAAAAGAGGATCGATAATGGTTGTCATCCCAAGGTACTTCTCCAATGATAATCATTTCCATAATGGATTCGTCTGAAGGAAAAATATGGGAAATGTAGTCAAAAGAAGAAGACAAGGAATTTAACCAGGATGACATCGAATAGGTGTTGGATGCCAATAGATGTTGGTCATCTGTAGAGGGAGAGGCAGATTGAATAGCAGCGTATGAAGCCTCGACTGGACTAAGTGGCATAGCGTCACCTAGTGCATCAAACTCTAAAGGACTAGGTACAATCCAAGGATCAGATGATTCCAAAGACTGATAGGCCATAGTCGATATCATAATGATTGTGGAAATATGTTGTGTGGTAGGAGGAAGTGGTGCAGGGAAGGTACCCATAAGAGTAGAGTCTTTCAACAGACCTACACCAACACTTTCATACGTGATCTTGTGATCTCCCAAGAAAGGAATATTGTTGGTAGTGGGAGTGCGAGCGTCGAGTGTACAGTAATCTAACCGGTCAATGGTGACAATTTTACCTTGATGAGGGAATTGTACACATCGAAACACTGAGGAAGAACCGATAGTCATGGAATAAAACCAACTTCTTCCAATTAATAAGTTGTAATTGAGGGGATCATCGACTACCTCGACATCAACATAAACGGTTTTTCCGACCAACTGAACGGCTAAGGACTGTAAGAGCCCATGAGGATGGAAACCTTGCCCATTGAATGCTCGGAACATCTTAGGGGATTGGTTAAGTGCAGGTGATTTTAAGCCTTTCCAACAAGCTAACGACATGACACAAGTAGAGGTTCCCTCATCCAAGATAGTATGGTGAATGTGTTGATTCTGAGCAACAACATCAATCTGAAAAGAAAGTTGATGAGAAAGTCGGGACTTGAAATGGTCCAGGTTAAACGTGATATTATTGGATGACTCAGGGTCAATGGTGCCAATGGCAACCAAGAGCGTTCTGCATTGACTTGGGCAGTCTTGTAGAACTTCCAACATAGATATAACACACGGTGCTTGAGCCAAATATTCAACGATGTTGTAGTTCTGGGTAGCACGCGAACTAGGATTAAAAGTAGAATTACAGATCGTGCTCTTGGGAGGGCGTAATATAGAATCGAAAGTAGGCTTCTCTATCTGGAGTGACCCAGACGAAGGACTCCCAGATGCAGTACTAACGAAAGCAGGAGATGGATCTAGTAAAGAACCGTTAGTGACCTTTTCTTTGTCAGGTTTAGCTGGTGTGTCATATGTCATAGAGCGGGTGGTTAAGTCAATTCCATTGAACATGTAAATATGAGCACTCATCGAGGCTTCATCATTAGGAGGGTGGCTGGAACTGCCCCCTGTGGAGGGGGATTGAACAACCATAGATTGTTGTTGAGGAAAAGGCTATGTTAACAGAGCAAGTTGGGAATTCCCTTTGATAAGTTTTTCCACTTCATTACGATGTGGACAGTCTCGAGTGTAGTGATCATCACCACAAATAAGGCATCGGAATTTTAGTTTCCGCTGTGGTTTCTTTTCGGTAGCAGGCACTAGAGTTTGAGTTTTGGGTTGTTCATTATTATTATTCTTTTTGGGTTTATTTTTTTTCTTCTTCTTACCTCCAGATTGTTGTGAAGGGGCAGAATGAACTGCATTCACCTCAAATACTTGAGTTGGGATGGAGGTAGAGGAGAGTGAGGTCTAACTGGGAACGGGTACAGACACAGAGTGATTTCCAATTCCAATCGACTGTCAAGTAGATTGGGTCTTGATGGTGTCGATACATCCATCTGCATGTGATGTGGGTGAAGATTTAGATGGATCGGTAGTGGCACGGGTAGCATTTGGGATCAACTCATACAAAGTACCAGATTGTGAATAAACCAAATCTAAGTACTGAGATCGACCAATGGCTTCTTCCTCGGTGACTACACCGCCCATCGTGACGTCACGAGCAATTGCGGGTAAAAGTGATTTAGTGAACCATTCTGCCAACAATTGGTCAGGAATGATTGCTTTGATCAACCTTCGCTGACGTCTCCACTCATAAATGTGATCAGATATATGCACGGAGTTGGTCTGACAAAGGGAGGTCAAGAGTTCGGTACCCGTCTCGCAACAGATGGGTAGTTGAAAGTGCATGAGAAAGGACATGGAAAGGGAGTTGAAATCTTGGAAAGAACCTCGTGGAAGTTCAATATACCACTTGGCTGCTGAGCCTGTAAGTGTTCGCTGGAAGATACGTAAGCATATAGAATCATCCATTAAGGAGTTTGATGAACACCATAAATGGAAATTTATCACATGGTTATTTGGGTCCTCTCCAGGTTTACCGTCAAACTTTGGGATATCAGAAGGTAATTTAGCAGGAATCACTAGCCAATAGGGAGAATGTAGTATAGGATCGTTGGTCAACCGAGACAAGTTTGGGAGATCCAGAGTAGCAAGGAAGGGTAATTGTCGATTAACCTGAGGATGATACTGGTGTGGCATAGGGACACCAGTAGGGCCATAAACTGGGTTAGGTGGATAATTATATCCAGTAGGTCCTCCTACATATGGTTTTTTTTGGCTAGGATAAACAGGATTCGAAGATGGTTGAGAAACATTTTGTAGTGGGGGACAAATATTTTTCCCTTGAGGGGGGTAACCAGTTTGTACCTGAGGTGGATACACATTAGTTGTGTGAGGAGGATAAATATTAGACCCTTGAGGAGGATAACGTTGTTGAACCTGAAGATTTCCCCCCCCAGACGTTTGTAGGTTGCCTTGGAAAGGAAGGTTCCAAGGTAGAGATTTCCCCCCAAGCTACAGTTGTGTCCCGGCCTGAGGTTGACTCCCAAATTGAGGTTTCCCCCCAGTTTGAGGTTGACGCCCAAATTGAGGTTTACCCCCAGTTTGAGGTTGACCTCCTACAAGAATCTGGGAACTAGAAGTGAACAAATGATTGGTGCCTCCAATTGGATTGGAGCCACCAAGGCCAAAACCTCCTAGCAGAGGCGTAGGTACAAAACCAACAATGACGTTATACCCAGGAGGAATAAAAAGTCTAGAATCTCCGGATGGAACCTGGGTGGTGATAGCAACAGAAGTATTCAGAGCTCTATACCTAGGGAGAAAAGATGGATTTGGCATAAGTGGTGTCCCAATTGGATCTTGGAGTAGTGTTACACTTCTGGTGGGGATTGTAGTAGCGTGCGGGACCATAGTGGAATGGGTCATCTGAATAGTAGGGATCGAGTGAGAACTAATCAACAATTGGTCTGAAACAGTGGTGACATTACTGGTGGTACCAGTAAAATGGTCTAAAGGTACCGTATAGGACGTAATAGACGTCTCAGTCACTTGTAATGCCATAGTTCGATCAGGACTCACTCCTAGGTTACTGTACAGATCACGTACTGTCAAAGGGATAGAACCAAAACCAGAGGTTCCAACAGTGTGAGCTGGGGTCCTAAATGATTCACTTTGGAAAAGTGGATCCTCTACTCCAGGTCCTGTGTTAGGTCTGGTAGGTACTTCAATATCAACAACAATGTCTCCAGATGAATTTACCCAGGGTATATGTGGATTTCGTGAAACACTCAATGCTGGATTGACAGGGAGGCGGAAAACCTCTAAAGAGTCTGAAACAATTCGAAATCTTTCCAAAGAATGTGTGCTTCCAGCCTCAGAAGCTAGTTCATTATGAGCCTCAGGAGGGCCTTCTGGTGAGTTAGGAAGCAAAGGTAGGTAACCTTCCATATCTTTCGGGGGTAGCCCTTGCATCCTATGTGAACGATGAAGGCCGATGTTTCTTGAGCTAAGAAACGAACGAAAGAAATCTATGGCCGACTAGAGGAAAGAAACAACATCCACTAATAAAATCTAATAATCAAACCAAGCAAACAAACCTTCTCTCGATGACCGTAATAGTTGGTGATGAAATCCAACATCGTGTGATCAAGTCAAGAAGGGGCTAGGATATGAATGGGTGGAACAGTTACGATGGCGACCTGCTTAATGGAATTATGCCTTGGTGCAAGATTCCACGCAATAATTGTGGATTTACCCTCCAAGGAGCCCGAGTGAGTTTTACCAATGTCTGTTCCAGGTACAGAGAAGACTTCCCTTCACCATCACCTTGTGTAAAGACCCTAAATATTATGGCAACTAAGGAAACCAACTCGCATTCAACCCTTGGGCGGGTACAGTCGACAGTCCAGTCCGAACGTATGGGCAGGATAACAAGTCCAAAATTATTCTAGAGAACTGAGGACAAGTGGACCGGTAGAAATCCAGAGGACCCCGAACATATTCAGAATTCACAAAGCACCGAGACCAAATGAAGACAGCTGAGCCTCAAGAAGAACCCCCAATATACGATATGACTACTACGAATGGTTGAACCACAAAGAGATAATCTCCGTAACTCTCCTGAATGAAACCTTGTGCGTAAACCCTGTGTGAGAAGGGGATCCAAAAAATCTTATATGAAAATTGAATTTTCTCTCCCTATCACAAGATGATAATGTTTATTTTGAATGCTTTGGAGAGTTTTACTCACAACCTAATCCAAAGCACTAATCCTAGTCTAATGTTGGTGCAATATTCTAAAAATAAAACTTTCTAGATCAATTTTAATTAGCGTTGATTTTTGTAGTTGTTCTTTACTCAGAGGTGTATGAGAGTGAAACTGGTGATATTATGACTCAATTCCAAAAAATGCATGAGAAATGATAAGCAATATTTTCTTTCAATTAAATTCTATTTAAGGGAAGGAGAATAAATTTTCTTTTCACTGTCAAACACTAAAATGCAAAGACTTCAATGCAATTGTTCTCAATCAAGAATCCAATTCGATGCTAAGCTATTCAGAAAATGATCCTAATAGCCCAAAAAATCAATCGTGGAATGCTTTTTGTTTTAAATATGAAATATAATCAACTTGATCCTCAACTTCTTATGCCAATCAAACTTAATTCGTGGCAAGTTGTAAGCAATTGGAAGCAACCATCACATAAACAAAAAGCACACTCTCACCATGATCAAGTAAGAAGCAAAAACAAAACCAAAATTTTCAAAAAAGAAAACCAAAACTCAAACAAGAGGAATTTCTTGGAAAAATAACTTCAAAGACCAAATGGAATAGTGCACAAATCTTTGAACCCCCTTATAACAACTTTCATGCAATCAGATAAATGAGAAAGTATCAAATTGACTCCAAATATCAAAGAGGAAGAGCGATTCAAAATAAGGAAGTATGATGTCAAAAAACCAAACAAAATGTCAAAAACCCTTGGAAATCAAATGGTTGGGAGCTTTACAAAAGACACACCCTTATAATATACCAGTCCTGAGCAGATCAAAAACCAAAAATTGCACCCATAGAAGTGACCCCAGAAAATTTTCAAAAAGGAAGAAAAACAACACTCTGGTGTAAAGGGCACCAGAGCGTTGCAGTTCTCTGTGAAACACTATAGGGGAGCGCTAGTGCTTTGGAGGTAAGGGTAAGGGAGTGCCAGTCTCTGAGAAAAAAAAACAATTGACCCAGAAATCGAGCAGTTCAAGAAAACTCTCTGAAAACTAGTGTGTGTTGGATGAAGTCAAGGCAACACATCCAAAAACTAGGAAAACACAATGAATAGGATCTAAATATGGGCAAAGACTAAAACTAGACCAAGGAAGGAAAGCAAAACTGAAAGCTTCTCTTCCTAGTGGAGTCGCCAATTTTCTGTTAATGGAAAATCCCCCTACGGACAGGTGAATTCCCTCTTGGATCTTAGACCCCTATGACCAAGACAGAAAAGTGCTAACGTTGATCATTGACTTTCCTTTAAACATAACTAAGCTAATCAATAGAGAAGATGAAGAAAGTAATAGTACAATTTTACGAAGTTTTTCCTCGCTCATTCCAAGTTGGGATTGATCTCCAAGTCCTTTAACGAGTCCTGGAATCCCATAAACAACCAAGACAAAGCATACTTCCTATTCTACCATGATTAGTTCAAAGCTATATTTATCCAAAAGAGACAAGTTCATGCAAATGTACACAATCTTGAAGGAAACAGGCCAAACAAATGTATTAATGAGAACAAAATAAGGTGCTTACAAAGTGTAGATACAGATGTAGCAACCTCACCAAGTTTTCCTTGTCCAACCCCTTGCTCGAATGATCCATAATCAAAATGATAATACTTTTCACTGATTATTCTCTCCCTTTTACCATGAGAATGCCTCCTTATATAGGCTTTGAGAGGCCTAACCATCTTAGATATTCTTGGGATAAGTTGAGGATCTTTCTCCATCAGTTATGGAACTCCCCTTAGATCTAGCCTTGGTCATGGATTCGAGCCAAATTGACTCAGATATTTCTCAATTGGATTCAGAGATAAGGGGGATTTGTCCCTTAATTTTCTCAACAACTCGGCGCTCCCTCAAAGTGGGCCACAGAGCGTTGCAGCGCTCCCTACTAAGAGGGCAAGGTGTGCTAGCACTCCTTGCAAGTGGGAAGGGAGCGTCGATCTCCAAAAATGATTTTTGATGGTATTTTCCCAAGGAAAAAGGTTGTACTCTTCGCCAAATGATATATTCCTTCTTTTAACCAGTCTTAGAGAGTATCTCAAGTGTCTTTATGATGTCATTCGTGATGCGGCACTGGCGAGACTACAGTATGATTTTTGCGACACTTGCGATAATGCCAGTGAGACATCATCGAAGTGAGTAATTTTGATGCGTAACACCCACTACCAAAAGTATACCTATATTGTTACCAAGCAAAATACTTGGTTGTTCTCTAGAAATTTCATCTGGTTAGGTGGCCAATAGTGTTGTTTCCTCTAGCCCTCTCACAAGTAGTTTTTTTCTTCCCACTTCCGGTCAGGTAGGTAATATGATGACAACCACACAATTTGTTCATTATACTCAAACCATTCAACCTACACCAATGACATTTGAAATGGGAAGTTATTTTATACCTCCCACTAGGGGCAAGTTATAACTAGGGGGAAACCCTCAGCTGCAGGGAAAACTTTAACATGGGGAAAACAACTAGCTTGGGGGAAACAACCAATTTGGGGGCACCATCCATTTTGGGGACAATCCCTTCCCGATAACCAGCCAAAGAAATCCCTTCTTGGAAACCAACCTCAATCTTGGGGGCAGATCATTCTGGTAGGCCCTACAGGTCTTTTTACTTGCTTTCCATATCCGAGAGTCACAAACACTCCCTGGGGTCAACCTAATCCAATGAGTATCTCTCTATAAGGAGCTTTCCCCGCTTAAAAAATGAACCCCATGTTTCCCACTCCCCAACCCTCTCAACCTCAATATATGGGAGGACCAACGGGTTTTACAATGCCATTACAACCTTCATATGTTCCTACTGGTACTCCAATTCCAAATCCATACTGCCAGTATTCGCAACCAAATAAACAACTTCCCTTCCTAGCTACATTAGATTTTTCGGATTTGTCATGTTTGACCAAAAATCCCATACTCCATGTCTCGTTTTGGCCTCCTATATCTTCCAAACTACCTTTCAACATCCTAAAGTTTAACGGGAAGCCTGAAGAAGATCCTAGCAACCACGTAATGACCTTCCATCTTTGGTGTTCTTCTAACTCCATGATGGATGATTCCATTCGGTTAGGACTTTTCTAGAGAACGCTCACAAGAATGGAATCAAAATGGTATATCGAGTTGTCGTTGAACTCTTTTGGTGACTTTAATACTCTTGCCATGGCCTTTCTAACTTACTTCCGACTGCCCATTCGGTATGAGACCAACATTGAGATTTTAACCTCGCTTCGACAATCCACCTCCACTCATATTTCATGGAGGTGACGACGATGATTGATTAAAGCCACCATTCCAGACCAACTTATGGTAGATCAGTTCACAAAGTCACTTTTACCGCCCATAGCTAGAGATGTCGCCATGGGAGGCATTGTAACCGAGGAGCAAGAAATTAGTCATGCTCAATATTTAGACTTGGTATATTCCTAGTCAGGCACACTATACAATCTGATCCCTCATGCTCCTCGACTATTAACTGATATGTCAAAACTATCCCCAGGAGCCCATGCCGATGACATAGTGGGTTTCGTAAAACTACATTATGTGGCACAATATTATAATGGTACCTGTGGCTCCATGGGGGATAGAGTCCTCCCTGTGAGGCTCTAAGAACTCTTGTAGTTTCAGTGCCTTATCCTTTAGGCTTGTGGAGTCATGCTCTCAACCTTTAACCTCTGCAATCTGCTTTGATCTGTGACCTTCAGCTGAAACTAAATGAAAATGAAAACTAAAACTGACAAAATGATGAAAACGATGCTTTTCCAGCAAGCTTATTGCACACACCTACTCTAATTATTGGGAAACTGAAACATTCAAGTTACATGAAACAACCAATGAATCCATTTCATGATTTTTTCAACTGTTTGAAGTTTTGAAATGTGCTTCCTTAAGCACTAGAGATAATTCTTACTTGAAGGTGCGTCAAAGAAACATTTGGAAATACACTTTCCACTGAAGAAATCAATGAGCCTAGGCCCATTTTCTGCTTGCAGACAGGCTACAAATGGATCCTGAAAAACATCATAAATATTTTCCCCAACAACATTGCTTTGTGTAAAAAGGAAAAGTATTGCATTAGGTCCTTCCTCCACTGTTCTTGGTTGTTGTATGGCTTGCTGATTTTCTGATTCATCCTCAATGCATATGGCCTTTGTCCACTCTTGGTCATGAGGTGTATTAGGAAAAAGGCTTAGTGATTCTTGTCTTTCTTTAATTTCAACCTCTCTCATCTGATCACATGGCATTTGATCTTGGTTGCTTGATGAAACTGATCTTGTGTCTTCAAGAGGAATAGGGGGTTGATAGGGTAGTTCATCACAATTAGAAGTGCTTGGGAAACTGCATTCTTCTGTCTTATCTTCTGATTGTGAGGGATATTCATCATAGCTTGGCTTATGGTCCCAATTTCTCAGTTTTTCACCCTCTAAAATTAGATTATCATCTTTTTCTTCTTTTTCAGCAACAAAAATATGACATGAGGGTTGAAACAAGCTATTGTTGCTTTGATGGGAAGGGTACTTTTCTAATATAAGGTCTTCAACAGATTGTTCATGGAAATCATCTTCATAATCATCATACAAAGGTGAATCAATGACCATTTGACTATTAATGGCTGAGGGGATTCGTACAATAGTTGGGATAGCTGGTTGCTCAGGGAAAACATCCTCGTAGTCATCAAAACTTGGCAAATCATGGCACATTGGTTCATTAACAATAGGAGGGACTGATAAGCTATGAATTTGGTCATGACAAGCTACAACACTATTCTCATGATAAAATAAATTTGAATCTAAGATGACCTCTTGACTTAAAG
>SNQJ01S0112909.1:0-14681 GCA_010110895.2 Picea sitchensis
AGAAGCTTCTATTAGGTCTTCTTACATCCACCTTATTCTATTTTATTGAAAGGTCTTATTAATATTTACCTTTATTACATCCGAATACATTGATCTACCTATGTGCAGGTTAGGACCTTAACAAAGGGGATATATACAATGAACCAGTCAATGAGGATGCACAAAGCTCTATTATTGAAAATATTTACAAGATCATAGGGCGCGAGGAATATTATATCAATCCCATAGCAGATCGAGAACTGAGTTGGAAGAGTGTGAAAATAAAAATAACCGCGTCTAAACCATATTATTATCTAAATTTAAAATTAAAATCTTTATGTAGAAAATAAAATAACCGCGTCTAAACTACAGTTCAATGTGTGTATGGTCATTGTGGGGTATTGGGGGTTTTAATTAGAAAATAAAATAACCGCCTCTAAACCATAGTTGAATATATATATATATATATATAGTTGAATGTATATATATATTGCTATAATGCTCCACACCAATCTTCACCACTGAAACCCAACTTTTTTCCTCCTCTGCAAATTGTGTCCATAAAATCGACCATCACTACCATTTCGATTTCTGTTTTCCGATTTACAATGGCTGCATCTGTCTCCACCAACAGTCAGTTGTACGAAGTCTTTATAAATCGTCGTGGCGTTGATACGAAGGAAACCTTCGCCAGGTCTCTCTACCTTCGCCTTCTCGAACACGGATTGAGGCCCTTTCTGGATAAGCACAAGATGCAACCGGGATATCAAATTTCTTCTCAAATAAAAAATGCTATCAGAACCGCCTCAGTCCATGTGGCGATCTTGTCTGCCCGATATGTTGAATCAACTTGGTGCCTAGAGGAGCTCCTACTGATGTTGGATTCAAAGGCTCTTATCATTCCAGTTTTTTACGGTGTCACGCCCGCTCAGGTTCGGTGGACGCGGGGCAAAGATGGAAGTTATGCTCAAGCCTTAAAAATGTTGGCAGAGAAAACTGATGAAGGGAAGCCGCGATATGACCCCAACACTATTGAAAAATGGAGAAATGCACTTTCTCAGGTTGCAGATATCAGCGGTTTCGTGCTGGATGCGTGCAATATTGGGTGAGAATTCAACCTTCCCTCTCGATCTGGTAGTATTTTATATTTAATAAATAGAAATAAAGGTTTGTTTCTCTATTTATTTTCTTCTCAATAACTAGCCAGGAATTGGAGGTGGAGCTGCTAGATGATCTGGTTAAACATTTGGTTAAACATCTTTCCGAAAGGAGGAAAAAGCCAGACTTGCACGTGGCCAAATTTCCAACAGGGTTGGATGACTAGCAACAATCACATTAAGTAAAAAGTGGTTGATATACGTCGATCGGCGTCATTTTCCACTTTTTTTAATTAATAGCGTCGATCGGCCTATATCAACCACTTTTTACTTTTTTTTCCAAGAAAAAATACTCAAGATTATATTAATAATATAATTTCGTTTACATCTCTGGCTCCTACAAGCTTAAAAGCAGGGAATACAGGACGCTCTCAGCAAAGAAACAGAGTTTCAATAAAAGGATCATCTCCAAAAAGAAACAGCACCACCGATATCAGTCCACGCTGTCACCGATCATGGAAGGGACCTGAGCGAACAGGCCAAAAAAACATAAAGCTAATACAACACCGCAGAGTGCAGGAGCCAATGACAGACAAAACAGAGCATTAAGAGATTGCCACCCCCTCGGCTCCAAATAGAAACAGCACCACCGAGATCAGTCCACGCTGTCACCGATCAGGGAAGGGACCTGAGCGAACAGGCCAAAAAAACCTAAAGCTAAAACAACACTGCAGAGTGCAAGAGCCAATGACAGACAAAACGGAGCATTAAGAGATTTCCACCCCCATCATTCAAACAGGTTGATGCAGGTAATGGGACTATCAATCCCATTTTCACAGTGGAACACCGATAATCTCCCAACTTTCTCGCCGAGGGCTCTTTTAGAAAGAGCATCCGCCTCCTTATTATGAATCTTGGAGAAATGACGGAAACTGATATCGCTGAAAAGCTTGGAGAGGAACCACTTTTTACTTAATGTGGTTATTGCTAGTTTACAACCGACATACCTGAAATAACATTAATACATTAATGTATTAAAAACATTAAATTTATTAATACATTAATGTATGAAATGTATTAGATGCATTAATTCATTAAATACATTAATGTATTTAATACATTAATGTATAAAGCATTATACATTAATACATTATGTATAATACATTAATATATTATGTATAATACATTTAATGTATTTAATACATTTAAAGCATTATTAATGTATTTAATGTATTTAATACATTAATGTATAAAGCATATTAATACTTTTAGAAATCATTATTAATACATTAATACATTAGTAAAACATTATTAATACATTAATATATTAAATACATTAAATTCTTTAAATACATTAATGCATTAAATATTTTATAAATAAAAACATAAATATTGATATTAAAACATTAATATGAATTAATACATTAAAAAGTATCAATATATTATTAAAATACTAATATATTAATAATACATTATAATAATGTATTAACTCATTATAAATGTAAAAAAAAAAAAAAAACATTTTATAAATAAAAAACATAATATTGATATTAAAACATTAATATGAATTAATACATTAAAAGTATCAATATATTATTAAATAATTAATATATTAATAATACATTATAATAATGTATTAACTCATTATAAATGTATTAATAAAACAGTAACAAATACATTACCTAATAAATTTTAATAGTATATTAACTCATACTTTAATAATGTATTAATATCATACCTATTAATGTATTAATACAGTAATACATTATTATAAAATAATAATATATAATATTATTATTATTAATACATTATTATTCAATAATAAAATAATACATTGATAAAATAATAGATGAATAAAACATTGATAAGACAAAACTTTTAAAGCAATAAAAAAAAATGTTAAATTATTATATTAAAACTATTATATTAAAGTACTAATACATTAATAAAATATTTATACAATAATAAAGTAGTAATACATTAATTAATAAGGTAATGATAGATTAATAAAATAAGGATACATCAATACTTTAATAATATATCACCTAAATTAATATATTATAATAATGTATTAACTCATTATTATATTATTAACAAATGATAGATGGCTGAGACATTTAGTGAATACATTATCGTATTGCAATGTAATTTAATACATTAATGCATTAGATGCATTAATTCATTAAATACATTAATGTATTTAATACATTAATGTATTACTAATAATAATGCTTTAATGTATTATTTCATTAATTGCATTAATGTATTTACGGATTAAATTTACTGTATTGAATGTATTTAATACATTAATATATTTAATATGTTTAATACATTAATGTATTAATTCATTAAATTGCATTAATGCATTTAATGGATTAAATTTCATATTAATGCATTAAATACATTTGATATGCCAATGTGTTTAACACATTAATGTATTAAATATTAGTGTATTTAATACATTAAATACATTAATACATTAGTGTGCTATTTACGTATTTAATACATTAATACATTAAATGTATTTAAATACATTAATATTAGTAATGTATTACCGTATTTAATGTATTTAAATACATTAATACATTAGTAAGTATTTAAATGTATTTAATACATTAATACTAATATATTAATAATACATTATAATAATGCATTAACTCATTATTATAAATGTATTAATAAAAACACTAACAAATATATTACCTAATAAATTCTAATAGTATATTAACTCATACTTTAATAATGTATTATTAATATCATACCTTATTAATGTATTATCGTTAAAGTAATAAATTATTATAAAATAATAATATATATATATATTTTAAATAAAAAGTAGATCCTTTCTATTATACTGTCACAAAATACATATAGTCGATAATGGGTTAGCCAAATGGGTATGCCAACAGAGGGTCCGTGATACCGGCCTCATTCACTGATGTTCAAATTGGCGAAGTTTCGCCGCACCTCGCCTGCAAACTGTGGATTTGTTCTATGAGTATTGACTTAACAGGAGAAATACTGTAGCTAAATATTCGAAGAACCATGATAATGGAAAATAGCAGTGGAACCAAAAGAGCAGAGAACCTGATCAATCAAGATTGCCGTCATAACCTGTGAAGACGAAGGGCTACACGCAGAACACCGCCGAGAGTAGCTCTTCCTTTGGAATAGGCCGCGAAAAGCATGTCCACCGGCCGAAGTCTCGTGGCCGGAAGCCTGGTCGTCAACAAGGTTGCGTATTTCAAAGAGTAGCTCGAGATGCTTCGAATGCAACAGCTGTGGTGAGAGAGGCAGGCTTCTTTCCAAAATTCCCAAGGCCTTGGCTCTGGGCCGGGCCTGACGGTTCCTGGTCCCGCCTCCCTGGCATCGTCCGGGACCTCCCACGCAACGTATATTCTCACCCCACCCATGGTGGTTTCATGAGGATGCTTGAAGTGTGGGGAGATGGTGAGCATCCGAGGCGCACAGGAGGACTCCGGTCATCCGGGATGTTGGGCCAAGGTTCTTCCTCCACAAGCCGCCTGTGCAGCCGAGGGCGGCACCACAGGCCTCAGGCTCTCCCTCGACCGCGGCAAATTGTTTGACAAACCTTTCGTGTCGCCTTCCTCCCGAAGTAGCTGCATACCAATCTGCCCTCGCTTTGTCATTCACAAGGCATGGTATGGTTTTATGGAAGGAGGAGCCTTCTCGCCAAAAATGCTAATCCGAATCGGTAGGAATTCCACATTGAAACCAAGGAAGCAATTCTCAATTCTTACCGCTATGTAAAACATATACTAGAGGGAGAGGGTCATTAACGTGTTTAGTGCTCCGGCTGCTCCGCCCCTTTTCGCATGAAGAGATCCATTATCATCTAATGCTACCGAGGTAGGTCCTATATTAATCCGGGCATGTTCTGAGGGAGGCCTCCATTAATGGTCTCTAATGATGCTTTTCCACATGCCCTAGCCATTCCTCTCCACATAAGCCGTTTGTTTCGGCACCATCCGGGGATAAAATAATAATATATTATTATTATTACACACATTATTATTCAATAATAAAATAATACATTGATAAAGCACACACATGAATAAACATTGATAAATTAAAAAATATTAAAGCAATAAAAAAGCTAAATTATTATATTAAAATTATTATATTAAAGTACCAATACATTAATAAAATATTTATACAATAATAAAGCAATACATTAATTAATAAGATAATGATAGATTAATAAAATAAGGATACATCAATATTTTAATAATAATATATCACCCTAAATTAATATATATTATAATACCGTATTAACTCATTATTATATTATTAACAAAAAGATAGATATAATAACTATTGATATATCTAGATATAAGAACTATAAAAATATCTATGTATTTATTTATACATTATATTAATATCAACCACCACATTTAAAAATATAATAAAAAATATCAATACATAAAAAGAAATTAACAAAGTACTAATACAATGATAAAAATATATATTATCTATTAATTAATACATTAATTATTAATTAATACATTAATTATACATTAATATGTGTGTATAATGTATAAATTAATGTAATAATGTAATTTTATCATAATTAATGCATTAATAAAATACATTAATATAAAACAATAATTCTATTTCATTAATACATTATTATATATTATCTATATGATAAATAAATATAATAAAATATAATACATACATTAACAAAGCATTAATATAATGGTAAAAGAATATATTAATAAAGTACCAATACATTGAAGTTAATGAATTTAGTAATAAGTTATTAAATTAGTAAAATATTAATAAATAAATTCCATTACAGCAATAATATATAGAGATTAAACTTTATGAAAAAAAGTGGTTATTGTTGATTAATAATTAATTGACAAGTACTAATTACTAAATAATACTATATAAATTATCATTATAAACTTTGTAAATGTAATATAATTAATAATATCTATATAGTTCATTTTGGAATTCATAATTAATTAATAATATGTATAAAGTTAATAAATTAATAATTAATAAATATATATTTTTTTTTTTTTTTTTTTAAATAATGAATTTGAAAATATTTGACACAATGTGATGGTAGGAATGTTGATGACAATGCGATGTTCGTAAATGTTTGTCACAATGTGACGTTGAAATAAGCCGTCACAATGTGACGCTATGAAATGACTGCCACATTGGGTCGGTAATGTAATGTTGATCACAATGTCAGCGTTGGGAAAAGTCCACAATGCGACATGTTAAGATGATGTGCGACAAAAACATAAAGTGATGCATTGTTAACATTCATTTCAAGCGTCACATTGATAGGAAATGGTCGTCACAATGCAATTTGGTTATAGTTCCATCATAATGTGACGCTGGAAAATGTCCGCCACATTGGGACGATATGAATGTTCATCACAATTTCATGTTGGAAAAGGTCGCTACAATGCGACGCTAAGTATTCTTCACAATGCTACAGTTTGGGAAATGTTCTTCACAATGGGATGTGCTAGGAATTTTCATCACAATGCAACATAGGGAAATGTTCATAATGCTACGCAGGGAAATGTTTGTCACAATGGGATGGTAGGAATTTTCTTCACAATGCAAGATCGAAAGTGCTGTCATAAATTCACGTCGGGAATGTTGTTTATGGGTGTGTGACATTGGATAATGATCGTGACAATGGTTACAAACTTTTTTCTTTGTCACATTGTGGGGTTTCGACATGATCATCAAATTGCGATGGTTGTGGGAGGATTATTTTCAAAATATGACTTAGGGATCTAAATAATATTATATAAATTATCATTATAAACTTTGTAAATATAATATAATTTTTTTTGTTTGTTAGTTTGTCTGTGATCTATGGGACTAGTTTGTGGTCTAATAAATTATGACCTGGGGATATATAAGTCATCAAAATCACCTAGAGATAGCATAATGCCCGAGCTACACCAACCCTTAACATGGTTGATTTTTGTCCTCAAGCAGGTTTCAACCGGTGACTTTAACATCACAGAGTGGCTTAACAACACACTCCATCACCGACCTTCCTACACCTCGGGGACTATAAAAATATAATTAATAACATCTTATATAGCTCATTTTGGAATCATAATTAATTAATAATATGTATAAAGTTAATAAATTAATAATTAATAAATATATATAATGTAGGTATAAAATGTCGCCAAGCAAGCGACGCTGGAAAAACATTTGTCACAATGTGATGGTAGGAATGTTGATGACAATGTGACGCTCGTAAAATGTTTGTCACAATGTGACGCTGGGAAATGTTCATCACAATGTGACGCTATGTAAATGATCGCCACATTGGGTTGGTAACGTAATGTTGATCACAAATGTCACGTTAGAAAAAGTTTATCACAATGCTATGTTAAGATGATGTGCGACAAAAAACATAAAGTGATGCATTGTTAACATTCATTTCCGAAAGGCCAGATTGATAGGAAATGGTCGCCACACGCGACGTTGGTAATGTTCACAATATAATGTGACGTTGGAAAATGTCCGTAACATTGGGACGATACGAATGTTCATCAAAATGCGACAAAAGAGCTATGTTCGTCACATTGCAAAAAATATGGTCATGTTCATCACAATGTGATGTTGAGAAATGTTCATCAATGGGATGTGCTTAGGAATTACCACAATGCAAATGTTGGGAAATGTTTCTAATGCAACTAGGAAATGTTTTCTACAATGGGATGGTGGTGGGAAATTTCTCTCACAATGCAAGATCGAAAATGGCCATAAATTCACATCGTGAATGTTGTTTATGGGTGTGTGACGTTGGACAATGATCATGACAATGTGACAAAGAAAAAAGTTTGTAACATAGTGGGGTTTCGACATGCTCATCACATTGCGATGGTTGTGGGAGGATATTTTTCAAAATATGACCTAGGGATCTATTTTTCATAGAGTGACGAAATGAATGTTTGTCAAAAAACAACATTGGACAATGTTCACCAGAATATCACAAATAAAAAAAGTTAGTAACATGTTGAGGCTTTGGCATTCCCGATTGCAATGTTGGTGGAAGGATGCTAGACTTAGGAACATTTGAGCATGACATCAATGGTTATATAAATTTAAGTTTTCATATGAGTTATATAAATTTGGGCTTTTTAGTAGAGGGCTGTTGCATCATGAAGAAGTTTAAACTATGGAAAAGATAAATGTTATAAAACATTATCATATGTTACAAGGAGAAAAAAAGGAGGATGAGTTAAAAGAAAATTTAATGTTATTTTGTCAATTACATAAACAACCTTATCGTTGAATTGAATGGAAATGTGATTGAAAAAGAGAGAGTTCAATAATAAGAATTTTAAGATAAAACAATGTGATACAGTGGAAATTTAAAAGTAATAATTGATTTTAGTAATCCTAATATTATTTATGATTTGACATTTGAGATTGACATTAAATAAATTAAAAAAAAAAAATTCAAACGATTATGTTTAACTTTCTATAAATTAAAAAAGTCACTTTAATATTATATCATATTGTGACAATTTAAATGTAAAAGAGTAATAACTTTAATATTGAATTGTGTAATGAAGTTTTAACAGCAAAAAATTTATGAATAACATGAGACATAACAATATAAGGAAAGTACAAACATAAGAGGAAAGAGAAATAAACTATAGTTTACATGTACAAAGGAATTTAAAAAATTATATTTCATAAATGGAGAGATGGATAATTTCAAAGTTAAAATTTTTAAATAAAATAATGAAATGGAGAGATGGATGATTTCAAAGTTAAATTTTTTAAATAATATAATGTTGAGATGGAAAACCTTTTTACCAATATATCATGTAAATGCACGCATTAATTAAAATAAATTAAACCTAAAAATTATAATTATTTTGGTGAAAAACCTAATCATAATATATTCAAAATATATAAATAAAATATAAAAAATATATAAATTAATGAAATATTACAACTAAAATAAACAAATGTAAAAATATTACATCCAATATTACATAAAAATAAACAAATGTAAAAATATTGTTACTAAAAAAGGCATTTAAATATTTGTATGAAAATACAAATAAAATAAATTGTAACTAAATTATATATCGTATGATGACCACATCTAAATTATTTAAAAAAATCATTAAATTTGTTTTCATAATATGGATATTCTTTGACCCAGATTCGACTCTGAGCGAGACAATAAAGGAGTTTCTCGGCGCTCAGTTTCTCTCGTAGAAATATCTGGAATGAAACCTCCACCAGACTCCACAGGGTTTACTAAACATTCTCTCCGAGGATATGACCCTGCGTGGTGAAACAAGACGGGAGAGAGAAAATCTACACTTCTACCATCCTGTCGTCCAAATAATCTACACACAAGTCCAAGAATTTTTTTTGTTTTAATAATGAATTTTGATAATGTTTTAAATTTCTCTTAAAATTATTGTCAAATTATTATCTGAAAGGATCTGTTTGTTAAAATATTCCATATAACTAAAAAGTCTGAATTTTAATTGAGCTTTTCAAGATATCGATCTTTGAGAACCGGGAAAACTTTTAAAGACATCTTTCCATGTCATCAAATTTCAATCAAATATTTTAAAATATAGACA
This sequence comes from Picea sitchensis, assembly GCA_010110895.2. Lineage (NCBI taxonomy): Eukaryota > Viridiplantae > Streptophyta > Pinopsida > Pinales > Pinaceae > Picea > Picea sitchensis. Next base: position 9,704 of record SNQJ01S0112909.1, read on the forward strand.
ATTGATCAAAAAAGACATCTTTCCATGTCACCAAATTTCAATTAAACTTTTTAAAATATAGAAAATTGATCAAAACCTTTAGAAACACAAAACTTAAACATGATAAAACTTTGGTAATACTTTAAATTTTTACAAAAATTCAAAAACGATTCCAAGGCTCACAAAATTTAAATATGATAAGAATATTTTAATAATAAGTTAAATTTATCCAAAATTCAAAATGAAAATCCCATTATAGGGCATCTACAACATGAAAATTCCTTGGATTGTGCAACAGTCTGCTCGCGTAAGCCGAGCATGCGAGAAAGAATCCGAGGAGGAAGGAGATGATAATCACGATATCAAATAAGGCCACCTTATGCCAATGATGCTTTACAATGACCTCCACACTCGCCTGGCAAGGTACGCAATCATAGCACGAGAGTGCTGGCTTGAAACAACTTACCTGCAAAAGAAACAATTTAGTTTTGACAATTATACAGTAGAATATCCTGTGAGACCTAGATCTATGTTAAAAAAAACCAAAAAAACAAAAATCAAAAGATTTCCATCACAAGCAGTAATGCAGAAATCATTGGCGTTTGCATGAGCTGTACGCAGTGGGTGATCGCTCTACCTGCGAGACATGTGCCTCCTCCAAGCATGGGATTGTCATATAATAGTCATAAAGTAATACATGAATAATTGGATAGTTGGAAGCTCGAAATCGTATGGAATCATCTTTTACCAACCCTGGTGGTGATCTGATCTCAACTTTTGACTGGAAGAAAATAATGCTTATTGGAAGAAAAAAAACCCTGAAAAAAAAACACTGGAAGAAAATAATGCTTATTTGAACAGTTAACCCTAAAAAAAAAACACTGTGCATTGACTGTAATACGGTACGACTGGAAGATAATAATTCTTATTTGAACAGTTAACCCTGGAAAAAAAACACTGTGCATTAACTATAATACGGTACGACTGGAAGAAAATAATGCTTATTTGAACAGTTAACCCTGGAAAAAAACACTGTGCATTGACTGTAATACGGTACGACTGTATCTCATAGGAATCGGCACAGGTGTTCGAAATTCAAAAATATTTCGTTCTTGCATACAGATGACCAATCCAGTACTGTTATCAACCCTCAGAGAACTGTAGCTCTTGTTGGTAAGAGCTCATATCAACAATACATTACTATATTTAATAAATACATTACTGTATCAGACTTGCTCGATTAAAAGAGATTGAGAAAGACAAAAGCGATAAACAATAGAGTGGCTAATCCAGTCCTCTTCGAGACTCTAGTGGCACAGTGAAAGGGCAGATACAATAAATGTTTCTTAAACATGGCCTATGGAGCTTTGAAACGCCGACTGTTGAGTTAGGTTTTTATAATTCATACCGCAATATTGTGCCAGATAGAAAAACGCCAAAAGCCAGCCAAGCATGGAGCTTTGAAACGTCCACTGTTAACGCAGCTTTAAAAGGTCGAATGTTAATCCCTTCACCTTCATAAAAGCGTGGCCATTAAAATACAATGCTTAAAATTAATGCCTGCTAAATACATGAAACGTGTCAACTTTTAAGTAAAAGGAATTACAGCTGGTTGTTTTATGCGTTTAGACCTCGACACATAGCAGAATTTGAAAGGGCGTCTATTTTATGTGTTAATAGAAACGCAACCATCATGACCAGACAAACACGCGCTTCACATCCAGCCTGTGTAAGATGAAACCCGTAGAATTAATCCGAGGGAACATGGTAATGAAGTGTTTTATACATATTAATCCTGGTTAATGAGTAACGTGGCATTCAATAGTGAGGAGAGTAATTTTTTAATCATATTAAGTAAATGTAAAAAAGTAAACAAGGAAAACGTACACATTTATAAATGCAAGGAAGTTATGAAATTAAATCTCATTCATTGATTTGGGATGACGACGAAGAATATGCTAGCATATTTGATTCTTAACCCTAAGATTAAAATTTGTAATTAAAAGGTTGATTAATTCATCAATTCCAATAGGGGGGACGCCTATCGGCGTAACAAGCTGAAAGATTTAGAAGATAGTCCTATTGCTGCAACAGCAGAGCGGGAGACCTCATATATTGGGGATATGGGGTTTAGGTGGCGTAGGAAAAACAACGTTGGCAAAAGTATTCTTCAACAGGAAGAAATCAACTTATCGTATATCTTGTTTTTTATCTGAAGTCGGAGATAATGCAACTAAAGGTTCTTTAGTTTCGTTGCAGAGAAAATTTCTAAAGAGTTTGACAGGATTGGATGAGCCCATAGATAGTGTTGATGAAGCAACATGGATGTTGAAAGAGAACATCGAGCTTCTCAAGTCTACTAATGAGAAAACAACCTCAGAATGGAGACAATGTGTCTTGATCTAGATGATGGAGACAATGTGTCTAAAATCTTAGTAATCTTAGATGATGCAGACAATCAGAGTCAAGTGGATGCACTTTTGCCTGTTGATCTCCCTTCAGGTAGCTTAATAGTGATTACATCTAGAGATAATCATGTTCTCGTAGGCTCAAAAGTGGAAAAATCATCAATTTACAAACTAACTGGACTTAACAATCAATACTCCCGTGAGCTCTTCTGCTCCCATGCCTTCAACCAAGCCTATCCACTCCCAGGATTCGAATATCTGGTAGAAAAGTTTTTAGAAACTTGTAATGGATTGCCCTTGTCTTTGAAAGTATTCGAGGCAAATCTTTATGGAAGAGACGTATCTTACTGGAAAGACGAATTGGAGATTTTTCCCAGTGAGATAAAGGAAAGGCTTAGAATTAGTTATGATGCCCTCGCTGAACAGGAACAACATATGTTTTTAGACATTGCGTGCTTTTTCATAGGAGAAAAGAGGAATATGGCCATAAGCATATGGGAAGGATCAGGGTGGAAAGGAAGGCGGGGCTTTCAAAATCTACAAGACAAATGTCTTGTGGAACTGGACAGTGAAAATGTCATACATATGCATGACCACCTAAAAGATTTAGGGAGGGATGTCGCTGAGAAATCCTCACCACGTCGACTTTGGCGTTGGACAAAGGAGGTCATTGAAGATTTGTCACATCAATCATCTGTAAGTGTTCAGTGATTTTATCATTTATAGATTGTTGAATGAAAGTATGGGATCAATTCTTGAATGAACAAGTAATAATGATCATTTTTCAACAATGGACAGGAAACTGTGCGGGGAATTCATATGCATCATGATGAAGATGATGTTATTAGCGTTACTGACACTGAAAATACTCTCCCACAATGCATTTTGAGGACGTTGCGAATTCTTAGTACCAAAGGTGAACGCCTTTCGAGGACGATGGAGTTACCAAGTATCTTATGGCTCCTTTGGATAAACTGTCCATACTCTTCCTTGCCTTCTGGGATTTCAATGAAAAACTTAAGGTGTTTAACAGTGTCCAGGAGTGGATTAAACACATTGTGGCACAGGGAAGGTGAATCACAGGTAAATAGAAATTTGATGGTTGAACGTTTGTATGTCTAATAGCTACTACTATCGCACCACAATGTATGGAAATAATTCTAAAGGTTATGTATGTTTAGTAGCTATTAATATTGCACAACGTATAAATATCTTTCTTATGGCGTTAGTAATAGCTATTACTAACGCGTGAATTGCTTTTGCAGGGACCTTTGCGGTTGCCTGCATGTTTGGAGGAATTGAGGGCACTCGAATGTGTGAAGCTGAAAAGTATAGAGGGGTTGGTGGAGCTGACAAAGCTTCGACTCCTAATTATTTCTGGGTGCCGCGAGTTAGAAGAACTGCCAAGTATGGAAGCATTGGTATGTCTGCAACAACTAGGGGAAAACGATTCCGTGAAGCTGAACAGAATTAGGGGGCTGGAGCAGGTGACAAAGCTTCAAAAACTAAGTGTCTCAGGGTGATCGGAGCTAGAAGAGCTGCCAAGCATGGAAGCATTGGTATGTCTGGAACAGCTATGGGCAAACGATTTCGTGAAGCTGAAGAGAATCAGGGGGCTGGAGCAGGCGACAAAGCTTCAAAAGCTAATTTTCGGAGGGTGCTCGGAGCTAGAGGAGATGCCAAGCATGGAAGCATTGGTATGTCTGGAAGAGCTACGGGCAAATGATTGGGTGAAGCTGAAGAGAATCAGGGGGCTGGAGCAGGCGAAAAAGCTTCAAAAGCTAATTATCGGAGGGTGCTCGGAGCTAGAGGAGCTGACAAGCATGGAAGCATTGGTATGTCTGGAAGAGCTACGGGCAAACGATTGCGTGAAGCTGAAGAGAATCAGGGGGCTGGAGCAGGCGACAAAGCTTCAAATCCTATGTGTCCATGGGTGCTGGGAACTAGAGGAGCTGCCAAGCATGGAAGCATTGGTATGTATGGAACAGCTATGTGCAGCCGGTTGTGTGAAGCTGAAGAGAATCAGGGGGCTGGAGCAGGCGACAAAGCTTCAAATTCTAAATGTCGGAGGGTACTCGAAGCTAGAGGAGCTGCCAAGCATGGAAGCATTGGTATGTGTGGAACAGCTATGGGAAAACGATTGCGTGAAGCTGAAGAGAATCAGGGGGCTGGAGCAGGCGAAAAAGATTCAAAAGCTAAGTGTCGCACGGTGCTCGGAGATAGAGGAGCTACCAAGCATGGAAGCATTGGTATGTCTGGAACAGCTATGGGAAAACGATTGCGTGAAGCTTAAGAGAATCAGGGGGCTGGAGCAGGCGACAAAGCTTCAAAGTCTAAGTGTCTCAGGGTGCTCGGAGCTAGAGGAGCTGCCAAGCATGCAAGCATTGGTATGTATGGAACAGCTAGGGGCAAACAATTGCGTGAAGCTGAAGAGAATCAGGGGGCTGGAGCAGGCGACAAAGCTTCAAAGGCTAATTGTCGCAGGGTGCTCGGAGCTAGAGGAGTTGCCAAGCATGGAAGCATTGGTATGTCTGGAACAACTAGGGGCAGACAATTGCGTGAAGCTGAAGAGAATACGGGGGCTGGAGCAG
>SNQJ01S0112909.1:21247-45908 GCA_010110895.2 Picea sitchensis
CTTCCGTATATGCACATATACGAAAGCCGACCATTTCCATATATGCACATATATGGAAGCGATCCCCTTCCGTATATGCGCATATACATAAATGGTTGGCTTCAGAAGTCTTCAACCCCCATTTGTAAATTCAATCAGAGGCATGCAAAGTGGATTGATTTTATGCAGAATTTTACTTTTGTCATAAAACATATTGTTGGGAATGCTAACAAAGTTGTTGATGCATAAAGCAAGAGATGTTTGATTCTGACGGAGTTTCAGGTGAAGACCTTAGGGTTTGAACACTTGAAGGATATGTATTGTGATGATCCAGATTTCAAAGAAGCATACAAAGCATGTGCAAATCCTGTGCTGAGAGACAGGAACTAGTGGACAGAGTATATGATTCAAGAGGGATTGTTGTTCAAGGGAAATCAATTGTGCATACCAAAATTCTCAATGAGGGATAACCTTTTGAAGGAAAATAAAAGTGGAGGATTGGATGGACATTTTGGTTATGATAAAACATTTGCACAATTGAGTAGTTCATACTATTGGCCATGTATGAGAAAATAAGTGATAAAATTTGTGAACAGATGTAGAGTCTGCTAACATGCAAAGGGTAAAAGATAGAACATTGGATTGTATCAACCATTGTTAGTACCAGAGAGGCCTTGGGATGAAATAAGCATGGATTTTGTGTTGGGACTGCCAAGAATGAAAAGAGGATGTGATTTCATATTTGTGGTGGTGGATAGATTTTCAAAGATGGCACACTTTATCCCATACCAGAAGAATAGTGATGCAACACATGTTGCAAATTTGTTTTTCAAGGAAGTTGTGAGACTTCATGGACTACCCAGGAGCATTGTCTCAGAAAAAGACACTAAATTTGTTGGTCATTTCTGGAGAACACTGTGGAAGAATTTTGGGACAGACTTGTCCTTCAGCTCAGCATATCACCCTCAGACAGATGGACAGATTGAGGTGGTAAACATAAGTTTGGGAAACTTATTAAGGAGTCTGGTCACTGAGCATCATAATCAGTGGGATCAGATTCTGCCACAAGCAGAATTTGCATAAAATGACTCACCAAACAGGAGATTTGGAAAGAGCCCATTCCATGGAATGCAACCAAGGGGAGTATCTGAGTTGAGAGACTTGGAACATAGTGAGATCAGAAGTGCTGGAGAAGAAGGTTTTGCTGCAAAAATGTAGAAGCTCCATAGCCATATCAGAGGACCGTTGTAGAGCTCTAGCCAAGAGTACAAGCGCAGAGTTGATCAACACCGCAGGGAACTTCAATTTGAAGTAGGAGATCAGGTTCTGGCACATCTTAGGAAAGAAAGGTTCCCTAGTGGCATGTATAACAAATTAAAGATGAAGAATATAGGGCCATGTAAGATCTTAAGGAAGTTTGATGTGAACGCCTATGAGATTGAGATGCCAGATGATGTGGGTATATCACCCATATTCAACGTTTTAGACCTGTATCCTTACAGGAAATATGACATAGAGGGATCAAAAGATCAAGAGAACGTTCAATGGGAGAACAAATGCCTACAGCATAAAAAACACAGATGGAGAAGATCGTTGATCAGAGGATTGGAAAGAAGACCAGGAGAAAGACCTATTTTGAATATCTAGTCAAGTGGAAGGGACACCCAATAGAAGATACCAATTGGGAAAATGAAGCTGATATCCAAAAGCATGAAAAGTCGATGCAGGAGCTCATGGACAGGAGTCCATGAATTTTTGTCCAGAGGAGTATGATGCAAACAACTGACAAGGATACCATGCCCACACACCTAGCAACCGATCGACAAGATGCAAGAGGATGTCGTACGAAGGAAGCAAATGATAAACCCCGACTTCACCAACACCCCGACCATTCATCAAGTCTAAACTAGTCAATAGTTACAATTTGTTTTAACATTGATTAATCATCTAAATTTAGCATGTCTAAATTATAATTAGTCTTTAACTTACAATCAGATTAACATTAAATACAAATCAATTCAACAAGTCTACTTTAATCAATACTAAAACTAATTTTGACAATTCTAATTTAAGTTAATTTAAAGACTGTCTATGAATGAAGTAAAGATGTCTAATCAATTAAAGGTTGTCTATTCAATTAGAGGTTGTTCTACTCAATACGGTTAATTAAAGGTTGTCTAAGAATTCTAAAAAATTATTGTGCAATAACGCCCTCCATTACATCTATCATCCATTAATTTGCTAAAAAAAAGGGTGCACGCAGTTAGCAATGAATTCATATCTGCCCAAGTTATAATTCACTGTCAATTGTATAACCGCACCCAAAAGATGCAGGAATCACCTCCAATCAGACACGTATCAATTGACCAATGGACCATAAAATTTAAGAACGCATTCAACACAAGTGAGGATTAAATGAAACGCAATCCAAAAAGGGGGATAACATCGTCAGGTAACAAGCAATTCATAGTCATAACAAGTGGCAATTCTCCAGGTAACAATTTATTAACAAGTGGCAATTCATCAGGTAACAATTTATGACCCAATTCATGATATTAACTTCCAAGAAACACTATCGCTACCAAAAAAGATTATTTAACTCCAACCCCAAGCTATTAACACACCCGGGGAGAAAACCTTGTATTCAACACATAACACACACAGTCAAATTCGTTGGGCAGATTGTCGACAATCAAAATTATAAAAACGCAGACAGGGATAGTTAAATTTTTTTTCCATTTGCCAGGATACCAAATATAAATGCAGATAGGGATAATTAAAATGTTTTTCTATTGCCAGAATACCAAATATAAATGCAGACAGGGATAATTAAAACATTTTCCATTTCTAGGATACCAAATATAAACGCAGATAGGAATAACTAAAAACATTTTTCCATTTGTCGGGATACCAAAATAAAAATAAAAAAATGCAGACAGGGATAATTAAAACGTTTTTCCATTGCAAGGATACCAAATAAAAAAAAACACAAACACAGATAATTAAAACATTTTTCCATTGCCAGGATACCAAATATAAAAGTAGAGAGGAATAACTAAAAACGTTTTTCCATTTGTCGGGATACCAAATAAAAAAAAAAACGCAGACAGGGATAATTAAAACTTTTTTCCATTACCAGAATACCAAATATAAACATAGACATGGATAATGAAAACATTTTTCCATTGTCAGGATACCGAATATAAATGCAGACAGGAATAACTAAAATTATTTTTCCATTTGTCGGGATACCAAAAAAACGAAGCCAAAAATCATTCTAAAATAAATTAAAGTGCAGAAGTAAAACACAGGGAATGAAGATGAACAAGGCACAGGGTAATCGTTCACCAGAAGCGAAATGACCATAGTCAACAAGGAAAATCAATAGGGATAGACGACTAGAAGAAACATCCTTCACTCATCATCCTCGCACAGAAAGGCAAGGCATTAGGATCTATAGGTCTATTAACACCAAAGTGACGACTGTCGATCTGGCTCCTGGCCGAATGCCCAAGTGAGGACTGATGAGCTAGGGACGAGGGAGAATTATGAAACACAAAGTCATCATAAATCAATAAAATCATAGGACGGTCACAACATGCAGGGAATCAAAAGCCAAGAAAATCAATCAACAACGATCTTAAGGCTATGGGGAGTGTTGAACCTTCATATTTTAAGTGGATGTTATATTGGAATTTCAACTTTGAGGATATAATAACTCACTTCAACTCACTCATGCAAATTGGTTCATAATTTTGAATTTGGTTATCAATAAAAAACCTTAACTAATTTCAATTTCACTTTGCTCAATTAAAGTGGATCAATTCTCTACTCAATAAGCTAAATCTAGGTTAAGATTTGATGTTTCAATATATGTAAGTGTTGAACTTTCATATTTGAAGTGGATGTTATATTGGAACTTCAACTTTGAGGATATAATAACTCACTTCAACTCACTTGTGAAAATTGGTTCATAATTTTGAATTTGGTTATTAATAAAAAAATCTTAACTAATTTCAATTTCACTTTGCTCAATTAAAGTGGATGAATTCTCTACTCAATAAGATAAATCTAGGTTAAGATTTGATATTTTAATATATGTAAGTGTTGAACCTGCATATTTGAAGTGTATGTTATATTGGAACTTCAACTTTGAGGATATAATAACTCACTTCAACCCACTCATGCAAATTGGTTCATAATTTTGAATTTGGTTATGTTCAGATTCAAAAATATAAATGGAGATATAGAAAGAAAACAAAGTATAAGTGGAAACTCAGTTTATTTTTTGTTATGATTTTTATTATTATTTTGGAGTTGGCATGCCACATAAGGGTTCCCACATTACAAGACAACATCTATGCCACATTGGGTTGAAGAGCACCTCTTTACACAATAATCATTTTTTTTACTAAGCAAATTTTAGGTAAAATTTGAATAATAAGATGGATTATGTATTTGAATATGTTATCATTATACATAATTGATAACCCTATTTAATGAATTATTTTATTATTAACACCTTTTAAGTATGTTTTATGTATGTTATGCATTGGAGTATAATGCTTTGTGATTAATATGTGATTAGAAGTTTAATGGTTTGTTCCTCATGTGAAAGAGGTTAAAATGCAACTAGGGGTAATATCTAGTCTCATGTGTTGTATTAAGGTTACATGCGACTTGAAATCACATTACTCCAGAATTATTTTTATTGTCTAAGATCTCGCCTTCCTTGAACATAAGAAAATAGGTTAATGGACCAAAACATAGAGGCATGAAATCCCCCCTTGAGGACCACCAATGGAACATAAGGAAATAAGTTATTGGCCCAAGACATAAAGGCATTAAAGTCCCCCTTAAGGACCACTAATGGGTCATCAATGGGTCATTTCAAGTGACATGGTTTTCCTTGAATAGTAGTAATGAGCCATCCTTCATTTGTGGATAATAAAAAATGATGATTCTTAAGGGGAAATTTAAAAAAGATCGAAACTGTTACAATAATATAATCATTAAGAGTACTACAAGGACAATATGGCTTTTGCAAAAATTGAGCCTAGGTGGAGAGGATAACAAGCATTCCTTCCAACCATCTCACCTAAACCCAACTAACATGAAAAAGTTTTGTAATTTATAAAATTTAAACTTTTATAATTTACTACAAACTAAATCAAAGGAGTTTATCCTAAATGCTTATAGTTTTACATGTGAATATGAATATATATATATATATATATATATATATATATATATATATATATATATATATGACATATCTTATCTCAAAGCATGTTTTGGTGCTCACCATTTTAATGTGATATTAGATGCCTAGGGGTTTTTATGAGAAAATAAATTATATTTTATAGTATAACATTATAACCATTCTTGAGCTTCTTGAGCTTCCTTAAGTGGTAACATTATAACCATTCTTGAGCTTCTTGAGCTTCCTTAAGTGGTATGGAGGATATATGGGGACCCAAATATTTAATAATTGAATTCACCAATTGAGATCTAGTTTTATGTGAAAAAAATGTAAATAAAGCTCAGTAAGTTACAATTCATCAAAAATAACATTATTTGAATGGACCACAAAAATAAACCAAACAAGATGATTCTAGAATCTTACATATTCATATATACATGTACTTGATGCAAAATAAAAAAAAATCTAGAATGTCACTTGTTTAAAAAAATCATAATGGTATGTCATCTTCAATTATTCGTTCATGGTCGACTTTTGACATTTTCCATTTTCTAACTTTTGATCTTTTCCTTGATTGAACCTCTATTAACTTTATGCGCATTGCACATACCAAATGACTATATTGACAACTTATAACATCTGATTGATAGTCTTGAAAGTGAAAATGACTATCAGTTTGATGGGTTTCTTGAAAAAAATATCATTTTGATGGATCCTCTTTCATATATAAAACGATTATCATCAAAATATTCTAATAATTTCATCTTTCCTTCTGTTCATCACATCAAATAATATTTAACATTTTCATCAATGTCTATGGGTGCAACCACAACAAAGATATCTCCTGCAAATAAATTGTCATGTTCCAGCAAGCAGTTCTCGTTAGATCAACACACATGCACACAATTGTACTATATATAAATTTTATATATCTCTAGTACATGTAAATATACACTATTTAAGAATAACAAATATGTTTGAACAATTGAAACACAAATTACCTTCTCTAACAAGATTAGAAACTATATCACCATCAATTGAAACTATAGTTTCATTTGATTCAATCTCCTCTAAACTTGCAAGTTGCATTTTCCCCTTAGTATTAATTTCAGTGTGTCTCCAAAATTTAGCATATTTCTCAGTTTTGTTTTCACAAATGTCTATTGATTATGTGTCCTCTATGCAAACTGAATAAAAATAAGATTCATTTCTTCCATCAAATGCAAACACATCTTGGAAGGGATTTTTTTAATTGAATGCAATTTTTGAGTCCCATGTATTGTAATGGCTTCATATGGGATTGATCTATCTACATCTTGGATGCCAATATGCCACAAAACCATGCACATGGTTCAAGAATAATTTATTTAAATATAAATATGAAATGTCAATAATATACATGTTAAAGACAAGAATTTATTAACTCTCTATTGAACATGATTGAAAATCATATTTTTGAATGCAAATAAAAATATCATGTGTGTACAACATATATATACACACACCTATGCACATCCTTTGACGGATTATTTTCATGGCTTAGCACCTATTTGCACCATTAAACAATTTGAAAAGTAGATTCAAAACGATCGACATGAGGGTTCATATGATACCTTTGAAGTGCTCGTTTTACACATGCCCCTACACCATCATGCTCTCCTTTTACATGAATAGTCTCAAAGAAATTCCAACAATGTGTAATGTTTGATTTCTTGTGAAGACAACACAACCAATAGAATGATCTTGGAGATTTGAATTGACCCGCACATCCATCTGACCATATCCAATGTCGATCGAATCTGATCCCACGGTTTTTCAATGAATCATAAAATTTATCAAAGCAATGTTGTACATAATGTGTATCATGTGTTCGATCATCACTTATATAAAAGTGATATTCTTTAATAAAATGTTGATTGTCATTGGAGCTTTCTATGTTATAAATACTTTATTGAGCATGTCTATATAGAACATGAACAAATATAGAGACCTGATCAGAATGATAATATTCACTTTGTATTTCGTTTTGTGCGGTGAATGTGTAATTCTGTGCAAAATTAACTACAGACAAAATCATCCCTAGTGGAAAAACTTCACGGGATTGTTTGAATTGTAAGTATTTCCATAGAGCTCTATGTGAATGCTTGGTGTATTTATAAATTTCTTTCTCAAACTTTGTCAAAAAATCTATCACACATATTTTATCCACTTTCAAATCAATCATTTTGGAAACAACATTTGAAGAACTTGTAGTAGTGTAATTGATATATTCATATCTCTTCCAATTGACTGTTATATCAGAAAAATATTGATCATTCATATCAATAGGATACTTGGAGTGAAATAAAATTAGATTTCCAAAACGATTGCATTTTTTCCACCAACACATTTTTTTTGGTAAAATAATTCATCACCTTCTCTTTCACATAGAATTTGGGATATAAAACCACGGATTGTGGAAGGAGGTGAACTTGCCCAGAAAGTTTTACCAAAATCAAGAAAAGTGTCATAATATAAATCAAATTCCACATGATAACGATAACAATAAGTGTGATGAACAGTGATGGGTCTAACAAACCATGGTTTTTGTTGCACAAATGTATTGATGGACATTTGAACTTCTTTGTGTTTTTCTTTGAACTTATTGAACAATTCTATTTGTGTCATTGGAAATATATGTTTTTCATATTCTTCATATTCACCTCGTGCTATTATTCGTCGCAACACATCCCTTGTATGTGGTGAAACTCGAAATTTTTTCAACCACTAATTACAGGCCAATTCTTTAACATTTTTTGCAAGTCTATCTTTGTAGGGTTGTCTAGAAATAACTGTCCAACAAGTAAGTTCATCATTTGCATCTATTTGCAAACGGAATTGTCTATGTTTGTAAAATGTTTTTCTTGAGGTTCTCATCACTTTTTCCATGTGTTGTGTCAAACAATATTTTATATTGCTAGATGGAACAATTGTTGTTTTTATTACTCTACGTGCAAGACTGACATATTTTTTTCGAGATTTTCCAAAAGATTTTAATGCGCTAGTTATATTCTCAAAGACATTTTGTTTCACCTTTGTATCTTTTGTCGACTTTTGAATACCCAATAATAATGTAGCTTCTTTTAATTTTTTCGACCTTATTAGACCTCTCAAAAGTTGAGCTTGTGTTTCTATGGATTCATCTTTGAAAAAAGTATTATACATATTCTTAATAAGATATCTTATATTATGGTCAGGTTTTTTCTCCCCAAATTTGTAAGTATCAACATTTTTTAACATTTCATCATCAATGTTGATATCTCCTACATATTTCAATTTAACTTATATTAAAAAACTAAACAAAAGCATAAATTAATTAAAATCTGCAAGTGTTTGAATATTGTATTATCTAAATTTATGTACATAACTATAGGTGATTCGACTTCTTCTTCAATTTTGATTTCAACGACTTCATCGATGTTATTAGGCAAATCTATTTTCATTTTTTGAAAAATATTAAATTCAAATTACAATCAATTGTATTAAAAAATAATTTTGATTTTAATTCTAAACTTAATCTAGACAATATGTATACATACCTAGTTGGAATTCTTCTTGTTGAGAATCAAGATAAAAATCTATATTTACACCATCATTATTTATTCCTTCAATATTTTCACGTTGTCGTTTCTTTCTACAATAACACTTTTTTTCTTGTTCATTATGCCGAGTTTCACCTTGAGTGTGATCATATTTTCTCTTGCGCGGATTTTTTTTTACCATGAATATTGAATCTGTAAAGGTTTTTAAAAAAATTCGACATTTTATAACACGAAATAAAATTTCAAACCTCAAATATTATAACTCAAAAATACTTTTTTTAAAAGAAATAAATAAATGGATTTTATAATAATATTGTAAAAGATTTGGAAAATATTTCTCAATAAACCAAAATGATTTTAAAATAAATTTTGCATAAAAAGTAGATTTTAAAGAAAATTTAAAAAACCCTTTGATATTCAAAAAAAAATTGTTTCAGAAAAACTTCATTGTGACAAAAATTATTCAAAAATAATATCAAGAATTTGATAGGAATTGTTTACAAAAACTTACTTTCAAAATAAATTTCTTTGATATAGTAAGGAATTGTTTATGAAAGCGTTCATCTTGAAAATAATGTTCAATAAATCCTCCACCTTGAAAATAATTTTTAAGAAAGACTTCAATATATAAATTGTTTCTCCAAAAAAAACAACAAAAACCTTGTTTCAAACAACGAAAAAGTACTCCAAACTTCTCTTTAGTGGCTCCACATAACCGAAAATATGAACTGAGGGAATGAATTGTGGAAAACAAGTTCAGTCGAAAGAATATTTATATGATTTTGTGCCAAATGATATGCAATACGATGTGTCCCTCTGTTTCCTTCTCTTTAGTGGCTCTACATAAGCGAAAATATGGGGTGAGGTTGTAGAAAAGAAGTTTGGCCAAAATCATATTTATATTATTCCGTGCCAAAATGATGTGCCCCTTCATTTCTTTTCGGCCGATGGAATTTTGACATAACGTTTTTTTCCAAAAGATTGAAAGTTCATTTATTTTTAACGACTTCTATTAAGAATCACCTTTTGCCTGAAAACCTGCAACTAGGACAGTTTACAGAAAACTCCCAAATCTCTCCATATTACTTGAAATTTGGAGGTAGCGGACCCCTACAAATACAAATAATTTAGTTTCGTAACTGATAGAAAAATTTGTAGAAATGAAGAGAAAGAATTGGATTCAAAAAATCCACTCGACGGTGTCACTCTTCCACTGGTGTGCGATGACTAGGGTTTAACCCTAGCTATGCATGGCCTCTACGGGTGATGGGCCTGCATCACGTCCCTCTATGTGGGTGCCCCAGGCAGTGGGGATTTTCCCTCCTTCTAGGTGTCCAGACCATTTTCTACTTCAAAGTCTTGGACCTCTTTTCGTGTGGTTGTTCAACAGAGCTCTTCTCTCTCTTCTTCGACTCTTTTGGTTTAGGAAGCCCTCCCCTTGTCATTCCCATGGGTCAATATGCTGAGGAGGAGAAAGAATACTATAGTTCCATGATTTTTGTCTATCGTTTCAATGGTTTTGGGCCAAAGTTAGTTGATCTCAACAGTTGGATCATGGCTACCTATATTCCTATTATGCAGCAGCAAGATTTCATTCATCCTTGTGATAAAGGATTCTTCATTGTTGAGTTTGACATTGAGGAAGATTATGATCTGATTCTCAACTCAGGTCCGTGGTTTTGGGGCAACTCAATTTTGATCATGAAACCCCATACTCCTTATTTCAATCCGGCTATTGATATTCTCTCCTCAACTCCTATTTGGGTGAGGCTTCCCAACCTTCCTTTTCAATTTTTGGGTTTACCTTCGCTTGAAGCCATTGGTTTGGCATTCGAAAAATTCCACTATGAAAGTTGTGAAACTTCAAGGCACGACACTTCCACTTTTTCTCGTATCTCCGTGGAAATGGACTTCAGTAAAGGATTCCTAGCTGAAGTTATTCTTACTGGTAAAAATTATTCTTGGTATCAGAAACTAGACTGAGAGAATTTCCTTGCGGTATAGATCTTGTTTTGAAACAGAACATCGTGCATCCCATTGTCCCAAAGGGCCCAAGAAAAATCGAAAGCCTAAAAAATCCCCTTGGTGGGTGTGATCAAATGACGATCATCAAGTTATCTCAAATCCCCCTCAAGCCAGTGAAAATATGTCTCAACCAGATGTTCCTCCTCAGCCAACTTTGTTATCATTAGTCACGAGTCTAGAATCCAATCAGAAGTCATAGAAAGAGGTGTCTTCCCCTCAGGTTTCAGATGAGGTACCTTGAGTCATGTCTTCTCCTAAACCATCAACTTGCTAGGATGATCAGACTGATGATGTTGGGGTGTCGGATGAAGAAAAAATAGAAGCTCCAGATCAAGATAATCCAAAAAATACACGCATCACAAGTAGGGATGATATTGAGGATGGAAAAATATTTTAAAATGTAGAAACCTTGCTGAATCTTAGTAATCCTTCATATGCCAACTATAAATGTTTGGCGATATTTTTGTAAAATTATTCAAATTTCTAAGGATTTTATATAGTTTGTAAAACAAATTGGAAATTTTTAAGGTAAAATAATTTTATCCTATAGAATTTGGGCGAATCATTTTTAGAATAGCGAATCTTTTTTTTGGAAAAACCATGGAAACTTAACCCATGAGAGAAATTTAGCCCCTAAAATCATCCATGAGATTCAAAAGTACCTCAACATATGAAAATGAAGGTTGGATAGTTGTAAGAAAGAAGAATACATCACACACCACATCTCAACCAATGGTAACATGAAGTCGGGTTTGTAAGTCAGCCAAATTGGCGAGCTCCTCCCCAACATGTTAATTTAGATTTAGTGTGTCTTCACTCTTATCCTCATAGTTTTTTTCCAAGTATATTCAATAAGGTTGTTTTATGTGAAGTTTTTGTTTGAGTATTTGAAATAGTTATTAGTAGCTTGTAATAGTGATTTAATTGAGGCCCTCAATTGGCCTAAATTTTGAAGGACATTGTAACTCCTCAGTGGTTTCAACTACGCCTTTTTGTTAATACAAAATTCCCAGTTTTTGTGAAAAAACAATTGTAGAAATGAATCTACTTTCAATTGATATAATTCATATTCATTTTCATTGTTTTTAGCTAATTTTAATTAATTTAAAAAAAAAAATCAATGCATAATATTTTTAGGTGACACTAAAATTCAGTAAAATGAAAAATCCATATATGTAAAAATACATAGTGGAAAATTTCTATTAATAAGATTTAGACTGTCCTCTTCAAAAGGGTATTTGTAGATTTTACTTTTAAGTGAAAATTAAGACAATTACATGATGGGTAAAAAAATGTTCTTAAAATCTACGACTTTTTCAGATTGGTCAACTTCAAAAAATTGTAGAAATTATAATATCCATTCGTTAGATTCAAAACTATAGTCGACATAAAAAAGAGTCTATGTAGATTATTGAAACATATTTAGTTTGTCAGAAACAAAAGTTTAATAACAGATACATTGTTGGGGGAAAACATAACTCATTATCATTCCCTTAATTTTTAAGGAACATACTATCAAACAATTGCTAAGTTGACATATCAGATCTCAATAAAAAATAAAAAAAATAGTCAATAGAAAGCTAACAAAATTATTGAAAAAAAATTATTTTACTGTAAAGTGAAATTGTAAATAAAAAAAATTACTTTTCTTTACCGAAAGTTGAAGAATTTGTGAAAATATAATTTGTTTTCTCAAAAAACAAGCAAAACAGACACCCACATTCATGATTTTACCCTTAAAGATCTTGTAGTAAATTTAACTCAAATTTCTGTAAAAAGCATTATGATGGATGTGGTTGTGGCAGATGTACCTGTACTTTATGGAATTTTTCTATCAATATCTTGGGGAAACTGATCTAGGTGGATATCAGTGGCCACCCACCTTTTCCAACTGGCTCAAAACAATTTTCTCGCAATTTTGGTAATTTACTATTTTTAGCAGTTTTTAACTTCCGGGGCCATTTTGAGGGCCTAAATGAAGGTTTTTTGGGATTGATCTTCTAAATGATAGATAAAGGCTCTTATTGAGCCCCCAAAATGAATTTCCTCGATGATACCTTTCCAACGAGCTATCGTGTGGCCCAAATGAAGATTGTATGCCAAAGTTACGCCCCCGAGAAGTTGATACACCAAACTACCCAAAACGGGGTCCACAAAACTGTTGGCTTTTCATCTTCTGGGGTTAGGGTTTTGGATTTTCTTTATGATAAAAAGGCCTTTGGATCCTCATTGTAAAAGGATATTCATGCGAATGCAAGTAAAGGACACATCTCTACTCAGAGATAAGTTTCCACCATTCTAGTGAGTCTTTCACTCTGTATTTTTACAGTCTTTGTACATTTTCGCTCATTAATAGAAAATTGTGTATTAATGTATCTCTGTGTTTATGGTTGCATCTCTAATACATTTATGTTATATTACTAGATATTTGAGATATCTCTGTACATTTCTTTATTATATCTCTGCTCTCATTTCGTCCTGAAAATAATTTGGATCAGTGGTATCAAAGCAGGTTGGTCTTGATCGTTTATTTTTAAGTGCATGTCCCCGACAAGGTATGAGTATAGAAATTTGGGTCTTGATCTTGTATATATTGAAGACAATCACTCTTGCATTCCCAAGAAACCCTCCATGGCGAAAGAAAAGAAAAACGACAGAGAAGACGATTCTGTCAATCTGTTGCTTGAGCAAGCTCTCTCACGACAAAGGGACGAAATGATGGATAATTTTTCTCACATCCTTCAATGCCTATCGATATCAATAGGAGAATATTCATCAAATAGCCACTTTGGAAGCACCTCTCTTTTCAAGGTATAGGTTAATTTTGATATTTCGTATTTGAAGGTCAGATATATGCGGATGCCCTAGGAAAATGGTTAAATATGCTAAAAGGTTATTTCTTTGTTCACCATTTTTCTGACAGGGAAAAGATCACCTTCGCACTCCTTAAATCTCTCCCTCATGTCAAACATTGGTGGGAATCTTACTAGGAGAAAAGTTCCATAGAAGAGTCTTGAATATATGGGGTCGATCCCACTTGGGATTTTTTTGTGGACGCAATAAAGGAACAATATTACCTTGTTGGAAACTATGAGGACTAGTATATGAGATGGACCACACTACGGAAAGAAAGGGGCCAAGAAGTTATGATTTTCACCAATACCTTCCATACCTTGTGTACCAATTTGGGTATCAAAGACTCTGGATGACATTTAGTTCTGAAATATCGTGGGGCTCTACACAGATACATCCAAAATGAAATGGATTTTCTGGACATCTTATCACTCGGTGTTGCTTATCGATATGATGTTAAAATCAAGATGAAATTTAAGCACCAAAAAAAATGGGAGTTCGGGTCTACAAATATGTAACAACCAAAGTATGATAAAGACATCCCTAACAAACAGTCTTCTGAAAACCAGTCCAAGCCACAGGAAAAGAAGGGTCACAGGAAGACGAAGAAGGACACCAAAAAATGGTGTGATTTCCACAAAATCCCCTGGCACAACACCGATGAATGTCGCTCAAAACAGTCATTGGTGGTTGATATCAAAGACAAGGAGTCGAACCCTGATTCAAAATCTGATTCTGAAAATACTAGTAAAAGACAAATCATCGACGCAGACCCCACTGTTATTGTCATGACCACAACAATTCAACCAGAAGAACCCACAGATCCTAAAGAGGGGGAGTGCCTTTTTCATTCACATATGTGGGTGAAGGGGGGCCCACTACATTTTAATGTTGATAGTGGAAGCCATAAGAACCTCATCTTAGAAGAGGTTGTCAAACAGTTGGGACTGTCGACAACACCACACCTGCAACCATACAACATTGGGTGGCTTTGCCAAGGACAAGATCTTCTTGCCAGCCAAAAATTTTGGTTGTCATGTGGAATCCAACCCTTCAAGGATGAGGTATTATGTGATGTTTCCTCATTGGATGTATGTGATTTTCTCTTGGGTCAACCATATATGTGGAAGCACTATATTATCTATGAGTCTCAACCCCGTAATGTCATTAGTACTATGGAGGGTCATATCTTCGGGATACCATAGGTAGTTCCAACTATTGTCCCACCTAAACAATTTTGTAAGGTAGTATCTCATACTACAAAATATAGCTTCTTCACAATCTGTTCAAAAGGTGAACAAAAGAATATTGCAACCACTACAGCCTCGACCCAAGCACCTTCTATCCAATAGAAGAAGGTCGATAAGATTGCAGCAAAGTGTAAAGATTCCTTATGCACACAGGAATATCATGTATACATATTGGTTAAAAAGTTCCAACCCTTCTAGTCACAGGTTCGTGACAACCTTCAACAAGCTAAGCAACTCAACTTCTTCAATAAGGCACGCAACTCATCAAGATGCACATTCAGAAAATGCTTTTCCCTCTCCCTCGGGAACTCAACACAATGGATACCATTGCTTCCTAAGGAGGTAGGATTGATCCAAGTGGATATCATTGGCCACCCACCTTTTCCAACTAGCTCAAAACAATTTTCTGGCAATTTTGGTAATTTACTAGTTTTAGCAGTTTTTAACTTTCAGGGCCATTTTGAGGGCCTAAATAAAGGTTTTTTGGGATAGAGATTCTCAATAATAGTTGAAGGTTATAATTGATCCCCCAAAATGAATATCCTCAGTTATACCTTTCCAAAAAGCTATCATGCGCCCCAAATGGAGATCGTATGCCAAAGTTACGCCCTCGGGAAGTTGATACACCAAACTACCCAAAACGGGGTCCACAAAACTATTGGCTTTTCATCTTCCGGGGTTAGGGTTTTGGATTTTATTTATGATAAAAAGGCCTTTGGAGCCTCATTGTAAAAGGATATTCTTGTGAATGCGAGTAGCGAGCACATCTCTTCTTAGAGATAAGCTGCCACCATTCTAGTGAGTCTTCCACTCTGTATTTTTATAGTCTTTGTACATTTTCACTCATTAATAGAAAATTGTGTATTACTGTATCTCTATGTTTATGGTTGCATCAATGATACATTTATGTTATATTAGTGGATATTCGAGATATCTCTGTACATTTTTTTATTATATCTCCACTCTCATGTTGTGCCGAAAATAATCCGGATCAGAAATAAATTAGGTGCTACACTACAATTAGATATGGCATATGCCACTATCCCAGTTTTTCATGGTGAAACCAGAAGAATTTATAGAGAAAATAAACTTGCATACATATTTAGTGACCCAAATAATCCTAATAATTATCCTATATATACAAAAGATCAATATTTGGGATGTTTTATTTTGTTTATAAATAATGAGTTAGAAGTTTGTATAGAAAATGTAAATAGTCCTGCTTATGAAAATTATGATTTTGGAAATGGAATGTGGAAAATGTATTTTGATGGAGATTCATCCTAAGAGGGTGATGAAGATGGTGTTCTTTTTATTTCACCTTCTGGGAAATCAACATCATTTTATTTTAGGTTACAATTTGAGATTGATTCTACAAACAATCTGTGTGAATATGAAGCTCTAGTTTTGGGTTTATAAATAGTTAGAAAATTGAAGATTTTGAATCTCAAAGTTTATGGTGATGCTGAATTGATCATTAAACAAATTAAATAGATTTATCAAGCTAAACATCCAAGAATGAGAGCTTATAGAAATTTGGTTTGGGACTTAATTGAGAATGTTTTTTTAACATTCAATATCCATGCAATTCCTAGACATGAAAATCAGCAAGTTGATTCATTAGTAGTGGAAGCAAGTACTTTCAGACCTCCAGATATTCCAAAGATTAAATATGAAGTGGAGATGAGGTAAGGACCTTCAATCCTTGATAATGTTAAACATTGGCAGGTGTTTCAAGATGATCAATAAATTAAGAATTTTTTGGAAATGGTTGATGAATTTTCTGCAACACATATTGAACAAGAAAATGAAAATGAAATTAATCCTCTTAATGAAAATTTTAACTTAGATTCTAAATTGAAAAACATGATTGCTAATCATAATATGATAGTATTAATAAAAAATCAAATTCCAAAAGGGTTGTGTTGGGTGTAAGTGACACACCGTTAACTGGAAGGATAGATATGGACCGGGGTTGTCTAATTAACCCAAGTCGTTTGGTATGATCTATCCTGACGGGTTTAATGGCTCTGTTATCCAATTAGGGTCCTAAAACAAATAAAGAAAATAAACTATTCTAAAGCTATAACTACTATACTAGGTACTTGTATTATTTACAAATGTTAAAACGAAAACATAAATATGAGCATGTGACTATGAACAAAGTATTTACAAATTGCAAGTTTTGGTGGATGTCTTGTGAAATCGATGTTTTTGCAATTTTTTATGAAGTAGATAAAGAAAGCACATATTTTTATATTTTCTATTTAATAATTTAAAATCTAAGAACTCGAAAATATACTAATAAAACATAATCTGAAACAAGAACAAAATCATAGTCACGGCCAGTTTAAACTGTTTTATTTCATTAATAGATAAACTAATAACAGAAATTGAATGCATATAAAGATAACCTAATATTAGTCTCATACTATGTCTATATCCCCGTGCAATTCAAACTTCCAGCTATCTTACCTGTGAGAGAAATCTGTAATAGGCTTATGCTAACATCTCCAAAATAAACTCAAGGTATTTTTGGAAGCAAGGATATAAGAGCAGAGGAATAAACATATAGATCCAGTGACCTTGTAATGATTATTGTTTACCATAAAAGAAATTTTAATGTGAATCATTCATATAATACATCACTTAAAATCAAAGCATAAATCAATGATATTTGAATGAAATAATGATCCCAGATATAATGTATGAACAACAAATTATAGACAGAATTTATAAGTGTTGAATAAAATGAAACATTATATGCTAATAAGGCTAAAGTTGTATAACATATTAATATTCCAAAATATAGAAAGAGAAACATAATGGAACAGTGCCACACTGGTCTAAAGTTAAAATGTGAACAACTTATCCATACAATCTTGAGAAGTACATTTCCATAATTAGTTATAATCAAAGATGCCTTCACTAAAAAAAGTGAACAATATTTAAAGTAATCCAGGATCCAAATACTCATATCTCACAAGATAGAGTTGAATCTCCCAAAATCAAGTAATATTACAAAAATAGTGGATTGGAAACCACTCATACCAGAGTTGGTTTATTCAAAATTAAATCAAAATTTTTATAAAACATAAAGAAGGAGAAACTACTAATCATTTAAGCATATAATTGAAAATATTTCCTCCAAGTAATCAACAGCAGAATCTCCCATTTCATGAGAATATCAAAACCAATTTTATATATTAGAAAAACAATTGCTAATTACTACTTATTATTATTAAAAGGACTAGCTACAGAATTGAAGTTTTTGTAGCCAATCTTAATTTTAGTAAATGAAATCAAAATTCAAATCTACTTATTTTGACTTAGATTACAAAAATCATTGAAATGAAAATAAAATATTTTACCATTAAAAATCAGCTAAAGAGGGATCAATCGGTTCATAGTTTATAATTGCTTTGACACTGGTCGTATTCTTAATGACTATATTTCCAGATCTCTTGATTCATTTCTTCTCCCTTTCTGTATGTTCCTTGAGATCAAGGTTCTCTTGCTTCAACAGATCATTCTGAGCAATCAAGATTTTAATTCGGGCCTGTAAGAGAGGAACGTTGGTATAGTAGCACTCTACCCAATCGAGACATCTATCACAGTGTAATGGGGAGATGAAAGATTGACGCAAGGAACATTCGACCAAGGGTGCTTCAATCTTACCTTTTGTTTGTTTCAGATCATGCCCAATACCTGAAAATCCTTCGTTACTCTTAATACATGGGGGTAAATTGGTCACAAAATCATATGGTTCAGCATGGGTGATAACCTCCCTCCTGGAACACTGAATTTCTGGACCTTCCCGAGATAGGAAATCCTCTATCTCAGGATCTGAACCCTCATCAATCTCGATCAGATCGATCGAGCTCATATGAGTATTGTTTCTGTTCCTTAGTTGTCTAGAGATTAGGAGACCTGCCTTCTTATTATTGAAACCCAAATCTGTGCACTGTTGCCTTGTTCCTTTACCAAGTTTCTTGACATCAGAGTTAACACTAGCATTGTTCATAGGAACATGAGGATCATTTCCTTTCAATTTGGCAATCTCTTATTTTGAAGATCTTGCAGGTAAAAACCTACACAATGATCCTTCATCTACAAGGGTTTTATCAGTAAACCCTGGTCCATTAATTGGATTAATGAACTGGCTTTCAACCACTGGATTGTCTGATTTAGGGCTTGGAATTACAAAAGGGTTGGTTGTAGGGTCATCCTAGGTGAAGCCATTTCATATCAGAAAAGTCTCCCAAATGTCACCTATGGTTGACAGATGATACACCAAAAACATTTTAACAAGTCCATGGTGGAACAGGATCGAATTGATACCCTGTCATTTGTATCACTTGGACATCTTGTAGAGACTCATAAATAGGTAAAAGGGCATATCTAAATTGAAACCTATGAAATTCATAAGAAAATGGATATGGTATAGAAATACCAGCCCATATCGACCTTCGCACATAAGAAATTTCTTCAGAATTAACAGTAAACTATGCCATCTTGGTTTTAACAGAGCGATAGGAATACCTTTTATGCAACAAGTGGTTTTGTGGGAGGTCATAAAAAAATTCCATGGGACTTCTTCTGTCCTAGAATTTTTAAACCATCTCTCGCCCTTTGATGGGAGCCCTATTGCTTTGCTGATGAAGTCTTCTGTCAATTCTAATTGTATGTCTCCAATCTTAGCTCTGAAATCGTCAAAGGTTTGTGGGAAACATTTTGCCACCTGAATATTATAACCCTTGAATTTTTTGAGGAATACATCCTAACCATGGCCCTTTAGGTCATTGATAGCATTGTCGTGGGATATTAAGGCTTGGCATCCATTCATCTCTATGTGAATGATGGGTGCCATGACCATTGTAACAAGGATGCAACAGAAATCACTCGGAATAGCTTTAGATTCCCAACGTGCGAGCAACAGAAATAGGTCTGAATGGAGTGTGGAAGCATGAAAATAGCAAATCCTAGGGGTTATCATAACTCATAAAGTGGGAATGAAAACCAAAGGGTTCATTGTATTCCTTACCATCTCTCGCGATGACTGCCAAAACCTGCAGAGTACAAAACCCTATGCAAATAATGAATAGCTTCATTAATGTTTTGAGCCAGCAAGGTAAGGTGAAAATGTGAGTACAGTAGGTCTGTGTTCATTGGCATGAATGTTGATACGACCATTAAACTCATTAAAATAATATCAAATAATTAACCAAAGTTTTTCATGTATCAAAACAATTTGACAATGAACTATTGAACCATTGAATTCATAA
Organism: Picea sitchensis; assembly: GCA_010110895.2. Taxonomy (NCBI): domain Eukaryota; kingdom Viridiplantae; phylum Streptophyta; class Pinopsida; order Pinales; family Pinaceae; genus Picea; species Picea sitchensis. The sequence goes on from SNQJ01S0112909.1 coordinate 41,424, forward strand.
CAACCATATTACAACAAAAGATTGAAAATGGATTAATCATCCATTTCATAAGATTTTCATTTTAATTACATATGGGTGGATTTTCAAAAATATATTTCTAAGGTGCAAAATATTTAAACCAAACCAATTTTTAGGTTGAATTCATGCTTACAGTCATGAATTAAAAAATAAAACAAACGAAAATGCAAACAATAAAAAATTTAATAAGGTAAGATTTAATCCAACAATCATTTTGAAACTCAGAAAAATGTTTACAGATTCGAGGTGATGGCAACTACAGAAAAGTGTAATCTCTTTCGATCATGTTAAATATCAAAAATCATGAGTGGTTGCTAACAATGGCGATGTACTGGACGAAGTAGTTATCTCTGCATCACCAGAAAATTCATGTTAGGGTGAATAAAAAAGAATGAATTTTTAAGAAACAGTTGACGGAAGGTCAAGCATTCCCATAAAAACTCATAAAATAACATAGTATAGCATCAAATGTATTTCTGTCAAAAATGCAATCTGGTATCAAGTCTCGATTACGAGTGGAACAATATCTAGGAAACTGACTCTGATACTATTGACAGGGCCACTACTGCTAGCAAACATCCATAGCCTCGGTAGGGATGTCATTTAACCCACTCTAACACCTCTATCCTATCCAAGAGTCATCCATCCATGATAAAGAACATTTTACTTTTGATCAATTCCAAAAAGACATAATAGAAAATTTTCTTAAAACCCGACATTGCTTCGTTGCCAGCATGCTTGTTCAGTACCCCGACGAAATTGCCTTGGCATCATGCATGCATTTACCCACTGCCAATAGACCTGTTCAGTGTCTCAGTGGGTTTACAGACACTTCCCACACCTTGCAGTGCTTTCAACTCTCTAGAATTTGTTTACAAATTTACAGAAACTCTATGATATTCAAGAGAGTGGGGTGATGTTGAAAATCTCAGATTTTGAAAACAAAACTTAATCTTTTACAACTTTTTTTCTTGTTTGACGACCTTCATCATGATCTGAACACTTATATTTCTGTTAAGAACTCATCTCGAGGACAGGAAGGTATAATTGAGTTTTTTTTCTTAAAATAGGGACAACATTAAGAGTTTTATTAATGATAATTGTGTCTTCTCGTAATTTTAAAGAGAAACCAGGAACATTGTTTTGAACAGAAATTTACTTCTACTGATCTGAGTTTTAGCATTTACAACATTGGTTCTTTGAGGAGTTGTCAGTTGTTTCTAATGAATGAAAATTCTGATTTCTCATCCACAAATGAAATAGTGACTCTGACATAATTATTTGAAAATAAATCAAAATCAAACAAAATGAAAAGGACCAAAATTAAAAACAGAAAAGAAAATTAAAAATATGTACAAAAGGTGGATCTGAAATCATTAGGTGAAATACCTTCTGAGATCCTCGCCATTCACTGGGATAGTGTCTGGTTGTCCCTCCAAATTATGCAGACAGAAAGAGCTGGGACCCAATTTTTCAGAAATTACAAATGGTCCCAACCACAGATTTTGGAACTTGGTGTGTTCCCCCTTTCCCTAGTGAGCTTTGTCCCACTTGAGAACCAAGTCCCCGACATCAAACTCTAAAGAAGAATTTGAATCAAACCATATTTTTACAATTTGTTGATGTTGATCCAGTTTTTTCTTTGCTTGTGGCCTCACTTCCTCCAATTTTAATAAGGCATTTATTCGATTTTCTAAAGGAGGGCACTCTTCTCCTCGAACTTTCTATGACAGTTTCAAAGAAGGAAGTAAATCGTGAAAAGGGAGAATTTCTTCTCTTTCGTAAACGAGGAAGAAAGGGGAATTACCAACAGAGTCTTTTACAGTTACCCTATCATCCCAAAGTGCATATACAGTGCATTGTGCCAATTTTTGTGATTTTTTGAAACTGTCCTCTTAATAATATTGATTAAATTTTTGTTCATTAATTCTACTAGGCCATTTCCTTGAGGATAGTAGCTTTCAGAATATTTCAGTTTAATCCCTTTTTCCAAAGAAAAAATGTTCATATCAAGGGATGAAAATTAAGAGGTGTTATCAAAGACCAAACATTCGGGAATGCCAAATTGACCGATGATATGAGAGTTAAGGGAAGATACTAACTTATTTGTGTTCACCACTTTCAAAGGTACAGCCTCAGACCATCTAGTAAAATAATCCATTGCTGAAGGATATACTTTTGTTGTTGTGAAGAAGAGGGATTAATTGTTCCTATGATGTCAAGGCCCCATTGTTGGAAAGGGGAATCTACAGTAATAGGATGCAAAGGGAATGTTTCCTTCTTTGTTGGATTACTGAGAGGGGGGGCGAATCAGTAATAGAGAAATTTAATCCTTTTTAACCATATAATCCAAGTGTTATATCAATGTAGCATTATCATCCAATAAATGTAGAGTAAATAAGTAATGAACAATCATACACATACACAGTACACCAATGTTTTACATGGAAACCCAAAGCGGGAGAAAATGACACAATGTTTTTTCTTATATGTCTTGAAGAATTACATTCATTGGAGGCACCAACTTCCTTTGTTTTCCAGCTACAACTGGAAGGAGGCTCCAAACCCCTAGTTTCTCAAGATACAACCCGAGGGAAGCTCTAACTCCCTAATTATCTGGATACAACCAGAAGGAGGCTACAACCCCCTATGTTCTCCGAATGCAACCGAATGGTGGATACAACCACCTGTCCTTGCCCCATCCAACTGCCCTAACATATAAGTAGAATGATGGAACCACTGTCACACTATCTCTGTGAGATATACTATTGTAAACCTGTACCAATCAACCTGTACCAAACAAACTGTACCAATAACCTGAACCATGCATCAACCTATACCTCAACCTGTAATCAACCTATACCATAAACAAGTGCATCAACATTGCACCAACCTGTACCAACCAACATGTAATCAACCCATACCATAAACAAGTGCATCAACCATGCACCAACCTGTACCATGAACAAGTGCATCAACCATGTACCAAACCTGTACAAATAACCTGTCACAATAACATTTCTAAACCGCCTATCACAACAACCTGTCTCATCAATATTATAAACCAAATCAGATCAATCACCAAGACAAATCTCAAAGATGTGCATCGACCAAGTATAAAACAACAACTCATAATCATCACCAAGATCAATATGTGCTTCTAATAATACAAGTATGCTACATCATCCATAAACCATGTGTAAACAATACTACTAACAAGTGCCTCCAACCATGTACCAAGTATGTACCAATCATGTATCAACCACTCATGAACTATGACTCATCAATATGTACCAACATCATCAACTATACACCTCATGTATGTGACAACTCATCAACTACTTGTCTCAACCATGTACACGACATGTACCTTAACCAAAATCCCTCATCAATTTCATCATCCAAATTTGATTTGTAACCTATTAATAGACCTGGTGTATATGATCACATTCCTACAAACCCTCCTTAACTTTAACAACAAGAGACTACCATTTTCACCAAACTTTTCTTTAGTCTCACATGCCTAGTTTTGGATTAGTCAACAACCCTAACTTGAAATAATCATAACTTTGTACCTGTAATGAATAAAGTTTGAAACTGATAAAAAATGTTCTTCAGTGTGTTTAATGAAATTCCTCCAGGTGTTACTACTTTGAACCTCTCATAAAAATAGTTATAGCAAAAATGGCATACCTTCTCAATTTTGTCTTACTCTAGAGAGCGACCTTGTAGAGCATGCCCCGGACGAAATATTTATTGAATCAGTATGAAATTTTTACATATAATACTAAAGAATATATGTAACCAACACATTTGGTCTTACTCAATTTGGATCTGTTTATAAGAAGTTATGACGTTGTTACCCAAAACACCTACTTTAGACTAGTTTCAGGACTAGCCACAAACCCTATTTTCCATGGAGTGTAACTCCAAAAATACATAGACCCACAAGATGAATTGTTTATCATAGATACTTGGATATGTTTCATCAATGGAATAAAAATTGCACGGTCTGAATCATTCCAGAAAAAACGTTATTGCGAAAATGGTGAGATTACCTGTAAATAACATACCTTAGAAAGCATCATCAAAGGAATTTATCCTTCATTGAATTTCGGCCTTTTTTTCTTCACCTTTCCTCATAAATTCGGCTTAGATATCATTTGGTTACCCCAGAAACCTATATATATTCAATATGCTCAAGTGTGATTTAAATGAGAGAGTCTTTCCTCTTATTTATACTCTCCAAGTAGCTTCCTTAAAAACATCTTCTAGGTCACTTTGCCAACTTTCCTTATTTTAGGGTTAACCCACTTCTAATTTATCCATTAAATTTATTATTTAAATAATTTATTTTGTATTCACTTTGAATTATAGTACACTCATCCCTTCACTTTATTATTTACCATCTAAAATCCCTTAAACCACTTTGACTACTTTGACCTTTTGGGGCTTCTAGATGACATG
>SNQJ01S0112910.1:5601-17435 GCA_010110895.2 Picea sitchensis
TTCAACGCACACTCACTGGCCCATCAGCCAAATGGTATGTAGAAGAAAAATCAGGGTCCCATGCAACTTTCGAGTCCTTGGCCAAAACATTCTTGACCTTCTTCCAATTACCAATCCATCACGACAATGGTCTAGAACTTGTTCTAATTTCAAACAAACTTCAACCACACATATCGTTGACCACATTCACGAGTGGCGTAGGCGACGTAGTTTGTGCAAAGAAGAAACCACCAAGCAACAATGTCTCGACTGGTTTCTTCGATCACTTGTCTCTCTCCTCAGTAAGGATGTAGCTTCCACCTTCCCTCAATCTGAAGAAGAAGCCATTAGTAAGGCCCAATAGTATGACCTCATCTATGCACAGTCAGGGTACTTATACACTGTACTTCCTGATCTTCCAAAACCTATGCCATTTGGCCAAGACAAACCTGGAATGTCTCACTCAGCAGACAGACTAATTGGTACCACCACTCACCACAGTCCACAACCCCAACCACCACCAATGTATGGAACACCTCAATACCCACCGGTATACAGGGGCACTTCTTATTACCCCCCACCCCCTTATCAAAAACCATACCCTGTTGCTATACCTCCACCCATCAGTGGACCACCACCGGCACTCCCCATACATCCACCTATTCAAACAAACTCTAGTACCCCCTCTACCCCAGCTTATAGTACTAGTGAAAGAACTACGCCTTCCTATGTACCTTATGGATCGTTACCACCACAGAATCTGTACTTCCCATTTCCTGGTCCCCCACATCCTCATGCCGAGGTGAATTTTGTTCAATCCTCTGCCGTTCAACAATACCAAAATTTCAAACAACTGAATACGGCCAATCCAATCCATCCATCGAACAATGCCAAAAATAAAGGGCAGAATAGGAATAACAACAACCCAGGTCAAGGCGGGAATCAACCCCAACAACACCAATCCACTGGGGGCAACCAGAACCAGGGGCATCAAAACCCCTAGGGGGGAAATAATAATAAGTGCCAAGGGATAACTAAAAATAATGTTAAAAACAACTTCCTTTGTGCCCTTTGTGGTGACTTCGGCCATTACACTCATCATTTCCCCCAAATCACTGATTTCAAATGGTTGAAAGACTCTGGTAGTCTTCCCCATCCTCCAGCACCGCCTACCCCTCAACAGGCACCACAAAAATACGTGCAACAACCCCCTCCTGTCGTGCTGCAAAATCCTATTCCACATCAAGGTGTGATAAACACCCAACAGGACACACCACATTCTACACCTCAAGTTGGACAATACCTCAACCCCCAAAATCCAGCAGATCACATAATTCTCCTCACTAGTGAGGAAGAAATCCTTCTGCAAACACGTAATCGTCAGTATCATACACCCATTGAATCTCCTCCCATCCCTCCAGAGACAAACCCTACCCCGACGGGACCCCTGTTAGTGATTCCTTGCCCTACCGCCGAGCCACCTCTTCGCATCCCTCGCATCCCATTGTGCAGGAATGTCCATAACCCACAGGCTAGGGCAGCCCATAACTATAGTTTGGTAGACAATTTAGCACAATCCTCGGCTGCCATGTTAGTATTGGAGGTCCTCCAAACTTTTCCTACTCAATGGAAATCCTTACTTTCCACCTTGGGGCAGTCAACCCCGTAGATACCCGACTCATTACCTTTGATCTTGATAGCGGAGAACCTCGCCTTCCCATCTTGATCGCTTTTCAAATACCAGTAAAAATACGAAACATCACAGTTCATCAGTGTATCATCGATGAAGGTGCATCTACATGCATTATGTCCAAAACGGTATGGTAGAAGCTTGGTTCCCCCGAACTTATACCCTCTGCCATAAATTTACGAGCTTATGTCAGGCGACCATCATCTCCTGAAGGGCTCTTCCAAAATGTCTCCATTGAACTAGGGGGAAAGACTATTCTCATCGACATTGAAGTTATTGACGCCCCACTTGATTATAATATCCTGTTCGGTCGTAGCTACATGTACTCTATGAAGGCAGTGGCATCTTCTATCTTTCGGACAATGATATTCTCCCACCATGGGAAGATCGTTACTATTGACCAAGTCTCACATTATGAGCCTAATCCATCTACCAACATCGATAACATTCTTCCTCTCATCCACACAATCCACGACGCATATCGACTCGTCGAGATGGGTCCTAGGATTTTTAAAGATCCATCCTTGTTAGGAATGTACCATGGAGCACCACCACTCCTTCATCCTTCCAATCAAGTATGCGTCATATCATCTAACGAAACTCACACAGAGGATACCCTTCCTCCTACAGAGGCTTCTATCATATCTGACGTCCCACTCATCGTAGAACCCCCCCCTCAAGAACCTCCTGCACACTCGTCAACCCCACCAGTCCATGATTCCACTTCTCCCCAAGGACATATCCTAGTTTGGGAGACAGTTCCCCAAGCCATCACTCAAATTCCCTTCTTTTACCCTCCACCAGGTATCGAAGGTTTTCAGGTAGATGCAATGCTCACACTACCTAATATGGTGTTAGCAATCCCAGTTTAGTATTTACACCCACCAGAGATGGTCCCTCGACCATCCCTTCCCCCCCAAAAAGAAGTAATCCCCATGACGATTCCCATTCTTACTCCAACCACACCCCCACTCGCTAACCCCCCTGCCATAGCTGGGGGCAGGAGAAAGAATAAGGATCCCACAACTCCACTTCCTCCACACATCCCACCACCTTATGCACTATGTGAGAAAGAGGGACACCCAACCAACAACTTCCCATCTCTACCAGAGTTACGGAATTTGATTCCACTCAATCACACTCCCCCAACACTCACCACTACAGCCAGTCCTACCACTACCACCCCCCCTTCCATTAGTAAAGGGTTGAGGACCAAATACGCTTGTGCTATATGTTCAGAATATGGCCATTATACCCACCATTACCCAGCACTACCACGCTTTTGGCAGACATTAGCCGTAGTACGCCAGAACTTCCAGAGCAACCCCAGTCCTGCTACGTCCTCCTCAACAAATATCACTGACATCCGGTATGTCACCACTTCAGTCAATGAATGTATGAGATGCCCTTGCTCTCTCTATGATTCATTAGCTCATTTTACATACCAGTGCCTTATGATCCTTGAATAGAGGCAACGCCAATTGACCCTGCTTCAACGACCCGTAGAGGCGATAATTGACATTACCTCGTCACTAGTGGACCTTCATGTCATTTCTACCGAACCCGAGGCCCTTCAAATTCCTCCATGGTTCTTAGATGACTTATCTGAGGATTCACCCCCCAACCCCCCCAACTCTCCCACTCATTCCCCTATATTTTACACCCAAATACCATAGGTACCCCTCAGTACTTTAATATATGGTTTATGTTGAGTGAACCCTCACCATCTCCTAACATTGTCCCCCCTACTTCTTCCTCACCAGGGGGCAACCACATGACCACTGTCCTCGACATCGCTCCTCATGACCCCTTGTATTCCCGTCACTTCCAATGCGACGAGGAAATACTCAAAGAGTTAAACCACCCAGACCTCCCCTGGGATGCACTAAGCCATCGCACACTCTTCTCTCCATAGGAAGCCTCCATGCCTCCTAACCAAAACCCCATTTACACGGTTGAAACAAAGTATTTTATCCCATTAGGGCCTATCAACTGGTTCACAAATCCCATTTCTGCCCCTAATTCTTTTGAAGAAGGCAACATGGCCAACATTTCCCTGACCATTAAAATCGACATTTCCATCAAAAATGGCATTGTCAAAGAAATCACCACTGGAGCTGCTTGCACTCCTCAGGAAATCACCGCATATAAATCCCTCTTCTAGGAATATAGGGATATTTTTGCCTGGTCATACATGAAAATGCCTAGCCTCGATGCCTCTATTTTCGAACATCGCATTGACACCTGGCCCGACATTACACCAGTTCGCCAAAAACAACGACCGCTACACCCATCCAAAGCCGCAACTATCAAATCCAAAATTGACAAATTACGTGTTTCCGGGTTCATTTACCCCATCACCTATACCTCATGGGTTTCCAACCCTGTACCCGTTAACAAAAAATAGGGCACTATCCGCGTTTGCACCGAATTTCACAATCTCAATCATGCATGTCCCAAAGACAACTTTCCAATGCCTTTCATCGATCAAATTATTGACGACTTCACCTGCCACGAGGCTCTATCCTTTATGGATGGATTCTCTGGTTATAATCAAATTCAAATTCACCCCGCCGATCAGTATAAAACTGCATTTACTACTCCTTGGGGTACTTTTGCATATCGTGTCATGCCTTTCGGCTTAAAGAATGCCGGTGCAACTTTCCAGCGGGCTATGACATACATATTTCACGATCTGGCTCATATCATCCTCGCCTATTTGGACGACCTCACAGCTCGATCCAAGAAACGCACCCAACATCTTGATGATTTACGAATCATCTTTTAACGGTGTCATCAATACAACATCCACTTGAATCCTCTCAAGTGCGTATTCTGTGTCACCGCAGGGTGCCTCCTCGGCTTTATTGTTTCCCAAAGTGGTATTACCATAGACCCCCTCAAAGTCCAAGCTATCACCGAAATTCCACCTCCCCAGAATTTACGCCAACCTCAGAGCCTACAGGGAAAAGCTAACTTTCTTAGACGCTTTGTCCCAGACTATGCCATATGTGCACACAGTTTTCTTTGCTTACTACGTCACGACATCCGTTTTCACTGGGATGCCCATGCCCAACAATCATTTGATGATCTTAAAACTGCCCTCTCGAACGCACCTTTAATTAGTGCACCTGACTACAATCACGACTATATCCTCTATGTATCAGCATTAGTTGTATCAGTAGTAGGAGTTCTCGTCCAGCTAGGTGATGACAATCGTGAGCATGTCATTTATTACATTAGTAAAAACCTCTCTAGGCCACCCTTGAAGTATAAACATGAAGAGAAACTTGCTCTTGCTGTCATCCTCGTAGTCCAGAAACTGCGCCACTACATTCTGCTTCACACAACAAAGGTCATCGCAGATTCCAACCCTATGCAGTACTTTCTCAGCCATCGGCAAGTTAACGACAAATTTTCTCGATGGATTGTTATCCTTCAGAAGTATGACCTCAATTTCTCAACACCTAAGAGTAAGAAGGCCCTCGTTCTCACTGAACTTGTCACGGCCCTCCCCTCTGACACCACCAGTGCCCTCGTCAACACCAACTTTCCCGACAAACATCTCTTTTTCATCACTTCGGATGATCCTTGGTACGACGACCTCCTCGTCTATCTCCGCACTCAAAATTTTGGTAACCACCTTTCATGAGATGATTGTCGTCGTATTCGCCATCAGGCCCCTCGCTACCTCCTCATCAGAGACATCCTATACTGGCAGGGCGTCGACACCATTCTTCGTCGATGCCTGACTATTGACAAGGCTGATAGAGTCTTAAACAACTGCCACAGCGGCGCATGTGGGGGCCATCTTTCGAGCATATCCACTGCTCAAAATATTATCCAAGCCGGTTACTTTTGGCCTACCTTGTTTCATGATTGCATTCATGCCGTGAAATGATGTGAGCAATGTCAGCTCTACGCTAATAAAGCCCGAGCTCCCCCCGCTCTTCTTCACCCTGTCATTACTGCCAGCCCTTTTTGTAAATGGGGCATCAAATTCATGACTTGTAATCCCCCCTCCAACAATGATCACAAATACATCGTTATCATCGTTGATTACTTCACCAAATGGGTAGAAGCTATGCCCACCTTCAACAACACCACTGACACTGCAATGCATTTTTTCTTTAACCACGTCATATCCTGCTTTGGAGTACCCCTCCAACTCATTTTTGATCATGGGAAACACTTAGAGAATGAGATCTTCATCGAACTCTCATCTCGTTTAGGATTATCTCACTAGTTTGCCTCACCATATTACCCTGAGTCTAACGGACAGGTCGAAGCAGTTAACAAATTCCTCAAGACCATGTTACAGTGCACGATTAATAAACATAAAACCAATTGGCATCATATGTTATTTTCTGCGCTATGGGCTTACCGAACGACTGTGAAAATAGCTACTCGTTTCACACCATTTCATTTAGTCCATGGGGTTGAGGCCACTCTTCCCATCAAGTGCAAAATTCCCACCTTACGCACCGCAATTGAGCTATTACCCAACACTGCTCCAATGGAGAAACGCTTGCTGAACTTGGAGTCTATGGATGAAGATCGTCGATATTCCTTACATAACAACGAGGCAGCTAAAAAATGATCCAAGGCTACCTTTGATCGCCATGTCAACCTTCACTCATTTCACGAAGGAAACCTCATCTTGGATTATGATATCGCTCATGATACCTTTGGCCACGACAAATTTGAGTCACTCTGGCATGGCCCATAGATTATCCAACATTGCCTCACCAAAGGTGCATACATCCTAGCCTCCCCCAAAGGCCTCTCTCTCAAAGAACCCCTCAACGGGTTGTATCTCAAGAAATTTTACGCTTAAAGGTAGTCATTCTACTTTAGGTTATTTATTTTATAGCGTTTTTAATCTTTTTTCCCTCCCTCATGTCTAAACTATCCTTTGTGCTATTGACAGATGCTTCCTCCACTAGCTACCACATCGGTTACGTCGACGGTGCTAGCCGTTGGACACAAAATCTCGCTTCAGCTGCTTGGGCTCTCTACACCCCCTCACATGAAATTCTCCATTCGAGCGGCATATGTTTGGGTTCAGCAACCAAAAACCAAGTCGAATACACCACCGTCATTGGCCTCCTGGTCGATGCCTAGCATCATCGTATTCGCCACCTTAGCATCTTCCTCGACTCTCAACTAGTCGTACTCCAGCTCAACAATGTGTACAGCGCCCATGATCCTTACCTCTTTCACAAATACCTACAGGTTAGACTTTTATCTCGACATTTTGATTCCATTACATTTACACATATTCCAAGACAATTGAATCAAAATACAGATAACCTAGCTAATATTGTGTTAGACTGGCATATATCACATCAAGCTACCTCTACACATACATAAACATATAACACAAACTATCATCACATATATACGTTAGACATCATCAATACATCAACAAAACACATGTAAACACCACATATATCTCAAAAATGTATACTCATGTATATATCAAAAGGTCTACAGTGCCATCCAACTGTTTACATACAAAAATACAACTATCCAATGAAACAACTCGATACAAAATGGGCTCACCAGCCTATATACAAAAAATATATATACATCAATGCATAAGAGCACCACTCACAGTGTCTCTAGAGCACCACCGCCTGCTCCTCCTTCAGGTGGTGAAGACCCTCCACCACCTGCCCCAGGATGTGGTGGTCCCCCCCTACCGGTCTCTCCTACCTCGACGAAAGTCATCTGATCGTCATCGCAGCAGTCACTACTGCTCATCGTACTATGGCTTGCCATGGCGGAGGCACCCCCACACACTGCTCCAGGAAACCCTCATCCTTGATGCGAGAGCATATGCCCTCAGGCACATCTTGTAACACTGCCTCCAGAGGATGGTGTATGTCCTCAAAATCCACTCCGGCCGCTGTCGGAGGAGCGTGTGATGGCCCAACACTAGGGTCATCAAACTGATGTTTCCTCGCTACCCTCTCTGGCTTAGCTGGTTGCACTGTGGCGTCCTCATGCCGACGTCTCTCTCCCCGCGGTAGTCTCTCCGGCTCTTGACGAGCCGACACTCTCTGCAACTCCACCTTACGCCCACGAGGTGCCACATCTACACATGCAAACAAACAACAGATAGTATCAGCATCTATATCATATACCTATGGAATGCTATCTCAAAAAATTCAAAAACATACACATCAACATCATCCACATACCTTGGCAGTCAAAAACCTCCCCTGGAGGTAGCACTATGTTTGGATCATCCTGGAAGTCAACCACGGCATAGGGGTACCATAATATCACTTGCGACATCTACCGCCATACCTGCGCCGCCTCTATAGTGAAGAAGTGGCCACCTTCGCCACCACCATGGCGAAGCAACATAGTCGACCACCACCTCATCTGCGACTCTCGCGCCCTAGGCGCACCCAATAGAATCCTAGGGCACAACATCGACACCCTCTCCAGAAAATAGGCCACCAGGATGGACCCAAAGGCAAACTCCCCCGTATCCATGGACTGACAATGGTCCAACTGCCCCACCATCCTTGAGTGTAGCGTAAGCCCCCAGGCAAAATGCTCACCAGCCAACACTCTCTCCATCACCATCTGTTGGTCACCGTTGATCCACTGTATCACCAGTGAACCATACACTCTCACAATCATCGATGCTATGCAGTGATGTGTTAGGGAATCCATCGCCCCGATGCTCACCACTGTGACGGACATATAGTTCATCCCTGAAAAATATCTCTGGCCCATCGTCGCAAGCGGTGTATCCCTAAGAAGCACCGACTCCACCGGTAATATCATTCCCTGAAATGGGAGCCCAGTCAGAAAATACACGTCCTCCACTATAGTGAAGGGAATCTGTTCTCCCCGCACTATAAAGCAGTGTAGGTCTGGACTCCACATCCAGATAAGAAACTGCAGGAGATACTCCTGCGCCCGTATCAAGGGGCACTCAAAGAACTTCAGCATCCCACAGGTTTCCAAAGCCACACGTACGCCTGGCTCCTCAATAGCCACGACATCTCATAGCTGGGACCAATCTCACTCTCACCAACCAACCGACATCGTGCACACAGCTCACCTGCACAACACAAAGCTGTCCTAAGTCACCCACATCGACAATCAAAAACATCAAAAAGACACGTTTTATACCCATCAATCTTGCCTCCACGGCGCGGTTTTTTCACCCATAGGTGCACACACATGCGCGCATGTACACCTCACAGGTGCGTACATATGCGCACCTGTTCACTACACAGGCGTGCTCTCAGGCATGCATGTTCACTCTATAGGCGGGCAGATGTGCGCGCCTGTTCAACTGACAGGTGCACACACGTGCGCGCCTGTTCAGTCGACAAGCGCACCCATTGTGCGCACCCTTAATTCCCTTAACCACGCTCCCATGCACGTCTATCCGGTGGACAAGCGCACACATGTGCATGCCTATTACCGGATCGCCTGTGCATGTGGGGCCCATACCCCCTAAATACGTCTGTACGACCCTCTGTACAGCCCCTGCCCAAAAAATGAAATCCTAATTCTATGCAGGATGATCAGACCACTAACCTGATGCTCGCAGGTCCTCAATCGGATGCCTCGTCCTCCCCGAATCTCACAATCTCCTCTGAATGCTTCTTGTCCACTCACTATAGCAGCAAGTACAAATGAGGTGGCAATGTGGGCCCTACAACTATATATAGGCCTTTTTTCCAAACTTCCACTCACCATTCCGGGAGCCCACGGTGTCCATTTCTCAATTCATCTTTAGCCATGGGATCAACATCCCGTCATCTACATCACAACAGTCCCTTGGCCTCTTTTCATCCTGAGCCCCCGAGGTGCCATTTTTCATACCCTGATCAGGTACGCATGCGCATATTCACGCTTATCAAATACATGCTCATATCTTCGATTCTCTTCAGATATTGTTCACATCGGGTATTTTGTTTTCATGTGTGCAGGTACTTGATCATCATACATCGGCACAACCCCTTCAGGTATATACTCAGCACTGGCATGTAGTCTTTCCCTCTGTATCGCACTTACATTTCCAGTCACACCCTCTGACATTTGCCTCTAGGATCCCCATTCTCGGCTCTGCAGTACCCACACCTCCATTTGCATCTTCGGTACTGTCACCCGGTAGCATTCTTACCCACATGAGTTGTCCCATTCATAGCACCTTTTAGCACTTCTGACACTCATGCTGTTTTTCAAAACCCTTTAGGGATGGGATTCCCGATAGTCTTACATCATGTCGCGACTCAACCACATACTCCTTCTCCTCATTTTTCTAGCTTTCCCAATGGACTCCCCGATTATCTCTCCACAATTCTCTGGTCGGGCTGCACATCTGCAGTAGCATGAACCCCCCATTTCATCCACAATTCGTCTACCCATCTGCAAATCTCCCTTCATTTCACCTACCTCATACAGAAACCCACCCATGGGGCCCCCACCCTTCATCAGTTCTCCGAGCAAATTATGCCCTACCCAGGCCCACCATATCACACTGGGGCACCCATTTTTGTATTTGTACACTTCCCCCCAATTATTCATTATTTATTGTACAAACGCCTTTATTTTCAGTCGTTACATTACCTTTTTGTCATCACCTTTGGGTGACCTACTTCCCTTTTTTGACCAATCGCAACCCATGTCACCCTTGGTTGGAGCACTACTTATCATCCACCCTTCCTGGCATCGTCCATATCTTCAGAGTAGCCCACATGACACTTACCTTTGCCCTCTGAATTTGTTCACCTTGTCCCACCTTGGGCACAACTGATCCCCGGTCTTGTCGTCCCCCTGACACTCAACCTCGTTGAACGGTTGTGGCCACTTTTTATCTCACACATACTCCAACCAAGGGCAGTCTTGAGTCTTCCCACATCTTGATTTCATCCATGTACCTCCTCCACTTCCTCACCTCACCTAGTAGATTTCACAAAGCCATTTGCTTCTGGGAGTCACGTCCCCCTTTTTGTTGACATCAACACAATTTTCCAGAAGGGCGACAGTATCTTGATTCTCATTATCCACTCAATGAGAGATCTCAGACGACACAGGGTGAAACACCATTGCTCCTTGTTGTCGTTGACCCCCATAACATTCGATGCCAAGACTTTCTCATGTTACGGTGGGTCTTACTTTGCGACTATTGCAGTTAGTTCTTTCATTTGCCAAAGACCCTTGAACTTGGCTGGTCTATCAATGCCCACATATTCGATGATACTTATTACCATGATCACTGCCTACTATTCAGAGTATGTTCATCTACATAATTGTCTTCTGCCTTATCACGACCACCCCTAAGGGCGCTGCAGTTGTCTACACCAACACTTCAGTCATCTTTTTTTGGAGTTACATGACACGAGCATGGGGCATGCCTGCCTCGTTTGTACATAGTTTTCTATTTTCCACACCTCATGGAGGGTCGGGTCCTACCAGTTCCTTTTTCCCTCCAATGGATCGCTCTGGATGATCCCACTATTGCTCTCTCTTATGACAACAATCTCAGTAGAAGAAACATTGATGGATTTCAGCTATACGTATGCTCCTAACCTCATCCATCAGGGGGCATCTGTTATCACTGACATTTCGTCCGCACATGATTACAAGAACTCAGCATCGTCAAACAGCGATGAAGTCATCCATGGACCTGAATTAACACCAAAGCATTCATAAAAGGGTCAAAAACTATACAAAGTAGTGAAAAATTGAAGGGCACTATGTATACATTGGGCACGCGCGCACATGCGCGGAACAGGAACACAGAAATCACGCACATGCGCACGATGCCCGACTGTTATCGCAAAAATCCATGCACCTGCTAAACAATGCATTTATGAGAGTGGTCGGCCTCCCACCCACTTATGGTTCAGCTCCCAAGCTGATTTAACCCTCAAATCTGGATTGGATTCATTTGGATGGCTGGTCAAAGACCTAGAAATGCCCTAATTAGCCTCTTTTCACACTACAAAGAAGTTAAACAATAGCTCAAAGGAATGCTATAAAAAGCCATGGATGCACCTCATTTTTCAAGGAATTCAAAGTAATGTTATGTTGCCTCTATTCTCTTGAGGACTCCATCCTTTTCAAGAGCATATTTGCACCATTGCATTGGGCAATCCATCTCACCCATTGAGTGGATTTGTAAAGA
>SNQJ01S0112910.1:23067-45945 GCA_010110895.2 Picea sitchensis
GCTTTGTAGTGTGAAAAGAGGCTAATTAGGGCATTTCTAGGTCTTTGACCAGCCATCCAGTCGAATCCAGTCCAGATTTGAGGGTCAAATCGGCTTGGGAGCTGAACCATAAGTGGGTGGGAGGCTGACCACTCTCATAAATGTGTTGTTTAGCAGGTGCACGGCTTTTTGTGATAACAGTTACGCATTGTGCGCATGTGCGCGATTTCTGCGTTCATGTTCTGCACATGTGCGCGCGTGCCCAATGTCTGCATAGCGCCCTTCAATTTTTCACTACTTTGTATAGTTTTTTACCCTTTTATGAATGATTTGGTATTAATTTAGGTCCATGGATGAATTCATCATTGTTTGACGATGCTAAGTTCTTGTAACCATGTGCAGATGAAATGTCAGTGATAACAACCATTATAATTTTATTACAAAAACCCTAACCCTAATGTCAGTAGGTCTTCCATCCATGTATGCGTGCTGCTCTTCCTTCTAGTTGTCGCTTTCCTTGTGCATGCCTTTCTTTCCAAAATATCCTTTCTTTCTGATTTGGCTCACTTCCAATAGGCCCCCAACACTGACATGTGGCTCATCCTGAGCCACCTAACCCTTGTTTGTTTCATCAATCTCCCTCGTGATTGCTTGGAACTTCTCCATGAGCCTCGTTGCTTGTGTTTGAGCCTACGTGGTCTTCTCCTTAAGTGCATCCAATATGTGCACCGCAATGTCATCGCTGACCATCCTTGCACATTCTACCTGGATTTGTGCCATATATGTTTTGTCTTCCTTTGCCTGTGCAATAACCTATATTGCTCGCTCCCAGAGTGGTTCCATTTGAGCCTGGTGCTCCTTCTTCTGCATCTGCACAATTATGAGTTCTTCCTGCAGTTTCTTCATGTCTTGTGCCCCTTTGACACACTTTGTGATCGACATTGTCTTCTTCCTTTGCTTGAGGTTCTGGATAGCTGCACTTATCCTTTATCCTTGTTGGTTCCACTGCTGGACCTGTTGATCCTCTTCCAACTTCGTCTAGAGCTGCACTGCTTTCTCGAACAAGTTTTCTGCCACGTGGACTTGTCGTTCTATCTCTTTTATATGCATTGTTGCCTCTTGTTTCCTTTTCTCCCTCACCTCTGGTGGAGTGGTAGGTGTGATTTTCTCCTAGAGATTATCAATCTCCTATTGGTATTGATCGATTTTCTGCGCAATATGATCAATATTCTTTGTCATTGTGAGTTCAACTGTCTACTTGTATTTTGGGATCTTCCCATAGGCTACAACCACTTTCTGCTCCAGTCCCTTCATGCCTTCCCTCTCCTCTTTGGTCTCGATCTTGGCCTGCTTGAATACCAATTCCAGCTCATCTCGATTATCCTTTGCCTGCTTCAATTCTATTGTATTTATGCGTGCATGAGACTGTACCTCATGTGTAATGTTGACTTGCAGTTTATACAGTTCCTTGATTTGTATCCATGGAAATACCAACTGTAGTTGAGCCAAGTCCTTTAGGGTTGTTTTCTGCACAATTTCATCCATGGACAGCATGTTGGGTGTGATGTGAAACATTGAAATCAGTTGGGCTATCATCTAGATTGTTCCCTACTTGCTTTCTCCAGGTTCTCATCCTATCTATGATGCTGATGGGCTCATTTCTATGTTGTTGTTGACTGCTTGTGGTTCCTCAATATGCTTGAGTATTTTTCACATGTATGCCATCTCTTCTTCAATTTTGTCCCTTTGGCACGCAGCATTCTCAAACTCCTCGATTGTGCGGTCCTGGACCACTTGGGCCACCATTTCTGCATCATCCTTCATGACCGTGTATTATGGAGGCATTCTATGTGCCTTCGTCTTCTTACGCACACCCCCCGTTAGCATGGTTGGACACTTAGTCTAGCATGGCTCTTGTGGATTATCATTTGATGTAGTTCTCTATGCTGCATCGACCTATTTCTGTTGTACCTGGAGTGCATTTTTGTTGTTCTTCTTCCCTGTCTGGACTCATGTCGTAAATGTCCCCCTTTTCTTCTCTTGTGGCTTGTTCTAACTTGTCCTTGGTTTCTTGGGCACTTTTACTTCCTCGGGTTGTGTCTGTTTCTTCCCTACCTCCTCCTCCTCTAGCTCTACGGGTATTTCTCAAGTGAGGACTGGAATCCTCCATTCGTCTTCCCAATCCTTAATGGATTTTTGTATGTCCCCCTCTGTGATGCAGTAACACAGTTGTAGCCATTCCTTGTTGGGGTCCTGCCACGCCTAGATCCACATTGCATGTCTAGTGCCTTTGAATTTGGCTATGCCCTAATAGTTTGCAACAACTTGCAGTGTTATCCTCCAAGTGTTGGCAATGGTGTCCTATAGGTCGCGGAGATATCCTTTGAATATGCTACATTCGCTTTCCTATTCTTGACATCCGAAGCAACTCCAAGCGATAAGTATCGCACTCCATAGCAGGGTTTGGGTCTTGTGGAAAAAAATGCATAGTTCATATCCTTCCATCCCATAATGGCTATAAGGATGAGTAGCCATGAATAATGGAATTATGTCCCCAGATCCTGCACATCCTTGTAGTCGTATAGGAATAGGTTCAACAAATAAGGGACCCAACTGAGTGTCGTGCCCTCGACACACTGTGTTGCAGCTGTGACAACCCCAGTTGGGACTTCTTCCTTGCGGAATTTCCTGAGAAGCTTGCATGCCACAATTTTTGTGTCCATTCCTGTCGCAATTTCACTAATACGCTTGATAATGATTCTATGTGACCCCCTTTCGGTGCAGTATTTTTTCTTCATCTCCTCGGCCAGTTATTTCTCATTTGTTTTATCCTCAAGGAATTGTGTGGGATCCATGACCTGTGATGGCATCCCTGTGATGTGTGCAATGATCTCTACGTCTATTGAGACGAATTGTTCCAACCATGGATATTCTCCATGTGTGACCACCATCAACTACTTGACGTAGTTGTTTGCATACTGGCCTCTCCCAAAGTGTGGTAGGTCCAACAATCCTAAAATTTTAGTTTTAGCGAGTCCTACTACCCACTAGAGTGGTTGATGAATTAGTTCCCCAAAGGGTCCTATACCCACATTCTGTAGGTAGACTTGCTTAGTGAACTCTGGGAACTTTTCCGTGTCTATTACATCATGGTCTGAGTAAATCAATTTCTCTACATAACCTAACAAATATGCTTTCACATGTACCCCTTCTGGTATGCATGGAAAAACAATTATTGTGGCGGGTTGTCTACATGGTGACCTAGGTACCGTTTTCATGTCCTTCCGCAGTGGTGACTGACTCGAGCTTTCAGCCTCCATTGTTCATTTTTCGGCACACTTCTCTAGTCATACAGTGAAATCTTCCATTGATCCCTCCTATGATTTTTCCGACATGATTTTCTATGATTCTTCTGGCACGGTCATTTCTTCATGGTTTGGAGTCGTCCCATTGACTCTCAGGGATTATTTAGGGTTTTTAGGTTGTACTTCATTGCCTGCATCCTCATTCTGTCGACCCTTCCCCTCTTCCAGCATATCGATGTCCATGCCCAGTGGTGTTGTCTATTTGGTTTCTTCCTCGACAGGTGTGGGGCTTCCTGGTGTTGTATCCGGTGATGGGATTTCATCCACATTGATGACTTCTGGCAACTAAGACAGTTATTGTTCACTTCCCTGCGATTGCGATTTTGTTATGGTTCTACCTCTTAGTTGTCAAGCAGTTTGGCTCGGTTTGGCCTATTTGGGTGGTGCCATGATGGTAAAACCTTGTCTTTCACCGAGCTCAGTAGCCTATACAACCTCTACAAACTTCACTCTCTTCTTTGTATGCTCTCTCACTCTGTGCTTTTTCCAATTTCGTAATAACCTTTACACTCCCACGTCCTTGCTTTGTATGGGCATCGTTTGAAGATTGTTGGGGATGTTACCATGATTATTCCTTAAATGAACCACCGGTTCCTTCATACTTGCAATTTATTTCCCTCATTGTCTCATCAATTTTTTTTTTCATTCAATTCCGCTAGCCTCCGTCAATTGGCGCTTCATTTGTCATAGCCGCATTTCCCGCTTTTTTTCGCTTTGAACTAACTATTGGCCTTGTATCCATCATCTAGTATTTATGAGTGTGCATTCTCATTCTCCTTTTGGTCTACTATGCCTCTGTTGGTACCTTTTGATATCATGTACCATACATTTTTTATTTATTTTTTTACTGCGCAGTGTCTTTCACGTTGCGGGTGGTCGACTGTCCTTGTACAGCTTCAGTTCCCATTGATCATTCCTCTAAGTTTTTTTCCTCCTAATTCCTTCAACTGTCAACTCCCTCATCTGTGACAGTTTTTACTTCATATGGTCCTAACCAATGCATTCTTAGTTTTCCTGGGTGTTGAAGGGATTTATTGTCATACATCAATATTATGTCTCCTTCCTTGAAATTTTTCCTCTTGATATGTCTATCATGCCAATATTTGTCCCTTGCTTTCTGAACTTCTTGGTGGAACCCTGCTAGGATCCTATATTCTTCCAGGATCATCAATTGACTCAGCCTGTCCTATACTACACTTCATTCTGTCATGTTCGTGATTGTTGCTATGCACAGATTAGGTACTAAACATTCTAATGGCACCATTGCTTCTTGTCCATATACCAATCTGAATGGTGTGTGTCCTATAAAATTATTGCATGTGGTCCTGTATGCCCACAATATTGTTGGTATTTTGAGGTCCCAATCATCCCTATTAACATTACAGATCTTCGTCAGTGCATTCTCAAGGATTTTGTTAAAGGCTTCTACTATTCCATTCGCTTATGGATGATATGGTGTACTCTTTTGCTGATGGACTTAAAATTCCTCAGTCATAGCCTTAATAGTGTCTTTAATGAAGTGAGTGCCTTGGTCACTCATCAAAATTCTTGGGCAACCAAATCTAGTGATCACATGTTCAAATAGGAAGTGTGTGGTTGTCTCTGTGCTGCAATCTTTGATTTGTGTTTCTTATGCCCATCTTGTCAAGTATTCTTTCGTGGTGATAATGCACCTTGATCCTATCCTCTTGGTGGGTGGGATAATTGGTCCCACAAAATCTATTTCCCATTTTTTGAATACCCGCAATGTTACCTGTGGTCGCAGGGGCATCTCATCCCTTCTATTTGGTTTACCAACTCTCTGACATACATCACAATTCTGGCAGTACTCTTTCGAGTCTCTGTGAATGGTTGGCCACCATAGTCCTATGTGCGGTATATTTGCCTACGTAGTGTCCTCCTGCAATTCCTTCATGGGCTTCTACTAAAATCCTTGGTCTTTCATGGTCTAGCACATATCTTCTTAGGATGCTATATGCACCCATTTTGTATAAGTGGCATGCAATTAGCTGATAGTCTGTAGCCTGGACTAACAGGTATTTCTTCTATGCGGTGTTATATTCCTGTGGTGCAGTCCCTGTACTCAAGTACTGGATGATGTCTGCAAAGTATTCATCGATGATATGAACTGAAAATAACTATGCGTCAGGGAAGGTATCCTCTAAATTTGTAGGCTCCTCGCCATTGGTGACCCTTGACGGGTGATTTTGTCTTGCATTCATCTTCCCTGGCTTGACTGTTACTTCAAAATCAAATTCTTGAAACAACAATAACCATCGACAGATTCTCCCCCCCAACACTAGCTTTTTGACCAGGTATTTGAGCATTGAATGGTCTGTGAACATCTTAAAATGTTTCCCTAGTACCTAGACTTTTTAAGCAAGTAGACCATAGCTAGACCTTCTCTCTCTATGGTGTTGTAGTTTTTCTTGGATTCTGACAATTTCCTTCTTGCAAATGCTATGGGATGATCCAAATCCCCTACTCATGTCTGCGAACGAATAGCTCCAAGTGCTATGGCCGATGCATCTACATGTACATGGAATTTCTTTTCCCAATCTGGAAAGACTAAAATGGGTGTTGTGACCATCTTCTCCTTTAGGGTGTCCAATCCGCATTGACACTCCTCATTCCACTAAAAATTACTATCATTCCTAAGCAATTTCTCCATCGGTGCAGTGATCTACACATACCCCTTGATGAATTTTCTATAATATCCTGTATGTCCCAATGTAGCCCGTAGCTGGTGCACTAATTTCGGTGGTGGTAAGTTCACAATTACTGCAATATTTGCAAGATCCATGATCAAACCTTGTTTTCATACTATGTGGCCCAATAGTATCCCAAATGGTGTTCTGAAGATGCACTTCTTGATGTTTAATGATGTCTGGCATTGCCTGCATCTTTCTAACATCAGTCGCAAGACATCTACATGGTTTTTCAATAGACTATAGATTGTCCAATCGTCCAAGTATACCTATAGAAACTGGTGGATAAATTCTTTAAATGCATCTATGACTACTCTGCAAAATATTGTTGCTGCATTCTTCAGTCCAAACGGCATGACTGTGTACTGGTAGGATCCCCATTTTGCAGTAAAATTGGTCTTATATCTGTCTTCTGGCACTATTTTAATCTGATGATATCCTGAAAATCCGTCGGTGAATGAATAAACTTCTTGTCCTCCTACGTTCTCCAACACCTCATCCGTGAAGGGTTTAGGGAACGGGTCATGTAGGCATGCATCGTTCAACTTCCTCAAGTCGACGCATATTCTTATCCCTCCTTGTTGTTTTTCCTAAACTACCATCGTGCTTATCCATTCTGATTCTTCCACAGGCTCTATGATTCTGACTTCTAGCATCCTGTCGGTCTCATCTTTGACTTTTTGTTTATATATCAGATTTATTTTGTATGGTCATTGTTTAATTGGTCTTACCTTAGCTTTGAGTGGTATCTTCGTTTCACCTAGCTCTCCTACTACGCCCTTCATTTCTGTGAACGTTGTAGGGAACAGGTGATTGTACTTACGTAATAAATCTGTTATGATTTCCACTGTTTGTTCATCCTATTAGTCTTCAATGTTGGCCATTTTGGGGTTCTCAATTGTCCCAATGTTGACTTTCTTTACCTTGATCAGTGCAACAATTAATTCTAATTCTAGGGGTGGACCTTCTACTTCTCTTTCTCCTTCAACTTCCTCAATATGAATATTGCATGGATCCTCTTCATCCAATCCTTCTTCCTGCACATGGTAGCATGACATTAGTTATTTCATTGTCTGTTTGTTTTGTTGTTCTTCTTCTGTTATGAGTTCAAATTCTGGTTCCTTAATGAATATCACCCTTCTTATTCATTTAAGGGTTGCGTCTATGTTGGGGTTCTCATGCTCGAATGAGAAAGTGACTGTAAAGTTCTATTGTAGCACTATCAAGCTCGTAGTTCCTTCGTGCAGTTCCTAGTCTGTGTACCAATTTGTTGGTATGCCCTCTAATGTGCATACGAAGTGATGAGGCCATTCTTCTGGGGGTGTCATTTTCCACAGCACTCTACAATTCTCCAAGTGTTCCTCTAGGACCCCGTATCCATAGTACTTATGTTGTTGGTTTCTTCTTTGTTCTGCACTGAACCTTATGTCCAGTTATCGCTTACATTGGTAATAGTCCTTGATTGTTTCCTTGTGTGCACCCCACCATATTGCAAGTGTAGCCTTAATTGCAATGTCAAGAGATAATAATCTATGGTTTTCTGATACTTCATCTTCATATCTCGTTAGGAATTCTTCCAAGTCATTGATTCCATGGAAACTTGTAGGTTCTCTGATTTCTGTCCCAGCCCACCTTACTACGTGGTATATTTGAGTGCATCTTCAGGTTGAGACCTCATGTAGGCGTTGCTGCCAATTCTCTAGACTAGTGTCTGACTTGGAAGCACATGATGCGATGCTTCTCTAGCTAAGTACACCATCAACAATAGGATTGATGTAATCTTCGATGCGTACAATGGTCCGGTACAGCTGGTTAATTTCTTCCAGGTCTAGATATGTTGGTTCCACAAATATTTCAGCTTCAGATGGATCTAGAGGCGTGATAACTCTATATTCTCCTTACTCAAATGTCATCTTCCTAGTCTTCAGGTTGATTATCACTTAATTTTCAAACACCAAATCCAATCCCAATAATGTTGAATATGGTGTTGTGCCATCCATGATTTTGATCACTTCAAAGTCTACCTTAGTGTGCACTCCTTCCATATCTATTGTTGCTCCTTTTAGCCTCCCTATAGGTATAAATCTATGTTGGTTTCCTAACTTTAGTTGCACTGGTGAGTAGCCTAAGGTAGGTTCTCCCATGAATTGCCATGTCTTTTTGGGTAATACATTCACTTTAGATCCCAGATCTAATATCACATCGCCCATGTTAAAATATTCAATGTTGGCATTCAATCTAAACTCTCTGTTGGTTCTCCTTTTCGCATGGAGGTGATTGACTGTCCTCTGATCTAACTTTCCTTCAAAGTTTGTGGTACATCTATCTAACAGATTATGTAGTACTATAACAGATGATGGATCCTTAAATAATTGAATATAGGATTGTAGGAAAGTTTTAATACAACTTGCTTGGTTTCCTAGCTAAACTTCACTGGTATGGTCCAATGCTCATGGCATTTGATACATTGGGACGTCTTGGGTATGTTACACGGTAGATGTAAACGCAACATTCTACTTGATAAATTATTGTTTGGCCTCCTTAAAGGTCTCCTTCTCCTTTCCTGCATCAAATCGCTTGGGTGGCTCGGTGTTCTTCTTAATCCACTGGTGTTGTACTGATTCCTATTTAGCCACATCATCTCTTGTTTTAGCACCTTCGCGCGTCACTATGTTGATGTTTCTTCCTTCATCCCTTGCTTCTGCTGAAATCCACTGAACATTTTGGTTGTTCTGATTCCTCGTTTCCTAGATTTTTACTAATAGTGTCATACATTCTTCTATGTCATGATCCGATGCACAACAATACATGTAAGTCGTTGGTGTAAGTGGACATTCTCTTGCATAGTGTCCTGGTTGTTGGTAGTTATGGCACACTACTGAACCTCTTCTGCGTCCAAAGCCTCCTCTACCTCTTCCTCCTCCTTTGTACCCAATGTGATCTTCACACGGTGTATTATATTGAGGTACCTGATTGTATTAGGCAGAGTTATACATCGGCTATGTAGTGTTATATTGCAGTTGTGCATTGTTATATTGATGCATTGCATTATTATACTATGGTGGTGCCTAATTAAATTGAGGTGCAGCTTATCGCGTCATCATTTTGGCTTGCACCCTATATGTTTATGACGCCCTTTCCCTCATTAGATCCATTGTTCTGCATTCTTTGTCATCATTCCCTACTGACTTGCAAAAAGTACAGTATGCATTCTTTGGTACTATCTGGTACTTCTGCATCATAGGACAATGATTTGGATCATGCCCATGTGTCTTGCAAATTTCACACTAGGATCCTCTTGTTGGAAATGTATTTAGCATCCCTGTTGCCATATATTGCATGAATGTTGGGCATTCATTCTTATGGTGCCCTTATGTTCTACATGTGGTACACCAAACAACTTCTCTCTTGTCCTTACTTTTTTTTCTGGTTTAGTTGGAACATTAAGTTTTTAAAATCCTCCTTTAGCTCTTCAATGGTTGGATTCATCTTCTGATATTGGTTTTCCTCTAGTTGCAAGGCTGCCTGCAGAGCCTCTACCCGTGTCTGAAACTTTTGATGTTGCAGTGGATATTTCAAGTGTGGAAGTAGTGAATTGAAGAACAGGTGCCTATGCGGCATGTCTTTCATGAGATATTTGAGCTTTCCTTTCACTCGCTTGAATCTCTGGTCAATCTCCCATATAGATTCTCCTAGTTTCTATCTAATTTCTATCATCTCGTTCATGTATTGATCCTCTGATCTTGGCTTATGGAACTCATTAATCAGTAATTTCTTGATGTTTGTCAGTGTCCTTATTGTCCCAAGTGGATTGTTTACGTCTAGAATCATGTACCAGTCTAGTGCGTGGTCTCTCAGCGTGATAGCTAGATGCGCAAGTTTAGTGTCTTCATCAATGATCTATTTTTCTTCCCAGATATTCGAACAAATAAACAAGTGTTTCTCAGGGTCTTATGTTGCCTCTTCTCGAAATTCTAGTAACCTGATGGTGGGATTGTGTCCTGGCATCCTAAATGTTGAACTACTACCTCCGCACAGTGTAGATACTTGACTAATTCTTACCGAACTGGCTCCCCTATTTATTGTTCCCTGTGTAGATGTACTTCATGTTGTCTTCCTTCTACTAAAATTTGGTTGTCTAAATGGTGGTGTTCCTTTTGGTGTAGTAGTTGCACATGGGTTTATGGGTTCCACACTAACATTAATATGGATAGGATTGTTTCCTTCACTTCCTGCTCTTAGACCTCTTGTCTTCCTCTCATATGTTGCATGTAGGATTTTCTCAATCTTCTCCATATCCTGAAGATCTTCTACCTCCTCTTCATCACTTGCCAAGCCTTCCCTCGTAGCTACGACTCTCTTCTTGGTGTTCACCTTGTATTGGTAGGGTACTCCACTGCGCATCTTTCCAGCTATCGCCATGATCCGCTTGACCTGGTCGCCGTCCATCATGATTGGGTCCAAGGGTTCCTCCTTATTTCTTTTCTCCATTTCTCCTTCCATTCCTCCTTTCTATATTAGTGTTTCCCCCCTTCCCCCATGCACATAGGGAAGTTTATCTGCCTGACTCCATTGTCATTACACCTTTTTTATATAGAAATATCTTAATAGAAGTATACAGCGATCAAATATACCTTCCTTGAGGCCCACGTAGGAACTCTTGTTCTTTTGTGCTGTATGAATTCACAGTATCTACTACAAATTCTGTTATAAAGCCTGCTACAATATTGTTGAGCCAAAAATCTACTGCGTGGGTGAATTTGTTATTCACCTGTTGTAACTGTGCGATATGAAAAGTGGTCCAATCTAACTGTCAGATCCAGCTTGTTGCATTGTTATCCTTCCACCTCAATATCCACTACTACAATAAGTGTGGAAAATCACAAAAAAATAATTCATGTAGATCAATAAACACATACTTCTCAAGGTATTTGCGCAGTGTTACTCTAGGGTTTATGTTGTCTTTCTACGCAAACTCCATCTCCTTTGTTTTCAACCAGCTTTCAATCTCTTCTTTTGTGGGATTCCATGGTCTCAACATCCCCTTCTAGTGGCTCATTCTCTCGCCTTCTTGTCATTCAATCTGGTATGCTTTTGACCCACCTCCCGTAGATCTTACCCACTTTTAATAGTTTTTCAACATATCCAACATTTTTTTACCAGATCTTCCCCAAATCTCATCCACTCAATCCTATGTTGTTCCAACTAGAAACAAAACCATATGTTGGTTGTTTATCTGATCTATACCTTCAACATGATTGACCTAGGTTCAGTCCACTGGGGTTCCAACAAAGCCTCTAAAACTATCGGCCCTCCTGGTAAACCAGAAGGAAATGTGGTGCACAGAGTGCACCGCACAGTCTCACCCAAGATAGTCTTAATGGGTGACTGCAAGACTCAATTGTTTTCAATCCAAGATTGAATGGGGATTTGTTAGGTGTGTGCTAAGAGTTCTATTTAACTTATTAAAGAAATATATTGTCATTCCCAACTATGCATGTAATGTAATTAACTCATTAGCTCATTCATTCATCATGCTAACATCTACTTATAAACAGTAAAAGAGACATAAGAATTCAATCAAACAACATAGGTTTTACCATGGTTCACCCAGCCTTGGGCTACTTCCACAAAGATCTGGCTCTCGAGCTCTTCTTATTATGGCAGTTCCAAAACTACAGCGTCGCACGCTTTACAACTCATCCTCAGTTAGGTCAAGATCTACTATGAGGCAGACTAGATCACACCAAGATCCTTAGCCTATGATTTAACCCTCGATATCTACCCTTCTCGTTCTTCTACAACTCAAAATCTTACAAAAATGTATCGGATTACAATAGGGTTTCTCCAAAAACCCAATTCCCCGAAAGTCTCTCTCTATCTTCACTCTATCGACTCTCTGTCTTTTTTTTAATCGTTATCTATCAATCTACTAAGCATCTTTATATGTACCTTTCTATCTCATCATCCATTACAATGTTATTACAAAAACCCTAACCCTAACATCGTTAGGTATTCCATGCATGCGTGCATGCTGCGCTTCCTTCAAGTTGTCGCTTTCCTCGTGCATGCCTTTCTTTCCAAAATAGCCTTTCTTTCTAATTTGGCCTGCTTCCAACACTTTGTGTTGGCCAAGATTCCAACGAAGGTGTTGTATAAATTAAAAATTAGTTTTGCACACAAAATTCAATCCAGGGAAAGGTCTGATGTGATGAACTTACAAATAACGGAGGAAAAGAAAATCACATTGAAGGAAGCAATCAACCAAGAAGGGAAGGAAAATAATATAGTGCGGAAAAAGGTAGAGGAGATGGAGAAACACATAAGTGAAGTATTTCAAACCATCCCAGATAGCACATGAGGTCTAGAGGAGGTATCTTTTAAGGAGAAGATGAAGAAAATATTGCAGGCCTTGGAACAGTACAAGAGCAAATAAAGGAGTTGGAGGAGCACAGTACCCATTACTCCTCTAGAAGTAAGAGAACAACAAGAGCAGGACGGAAAATAATTTGCAGAAAATATAGCACAGGATATACATAAGATGAAAGATTTGTTGAAGAAGAGTACCCAACTGTGGAAACAACTCTTAGAAGATGGGAGCTTGCAAGAGATGTAGGGAAGGGAAAATAGAGTTCTTGCAGTAATGGCAGATTTAAAACAGTGACAAAAGAAGATGCCACTACCTGAGAAAATGAATTTTATGGTAAAAATGAAGAGCCTATAGGAAGAGGAGAAAGCAGTGTAGGCATAGAAAATTGCAATACATTCTCAAGTAGAGCCCTTGGAGGAAAAGGCAGAGAAATTGGTCATGGAGATCGATGCTGAAAAAATGAACATAGAGTAGATAGGCTTGTAGGGAGGAGAAATATTGAGAGCTCCAGTCATCACGCAGATGGTAGAAGCCATGGCGAAGAAGAGTAACCAGGCTCAAAATAAATGCCAACAAATAATAGAGATGTATGAAGCACTAGCACATGCATTGAAATATGTAGGAGTCATTGAGTGCCTCAAGATGAGTCACGATGTCAGTGTTGGGGGTCTATTGGTGCAAGCCAATTTTTGGAAAGAAATGAGGCAACGCCGAAAAATAGGGAGCATGCCAGAATTAGAAGAAAAGCAGTGCCAGAAAAAGAGAAAAAGAAGCGCCGAGAAAAGAAATCACAAAGTGGACAAATTGTTGCGGAGCAGTCAAAAAGTGGAAAAGTGTTGACTTGGAGAATGGTTGGATCATGGACCAGCCGAGATTAAGTCAAGGGGAAAGTGGAAAAACCTAACCCACTTAGGGTTAGGGTTTTTGTAAGGGCTTTGTCCCATTTTGTTGTATAAGTAGAATGTATTAGGACTATGAAACTGTGGTCTTTTGTTGGTTAGGAGGGTTTTTGTTGAGAGGTTGGTTAGATGTTCTCAGTTTTGTGAGGACCATTGTTATCTTTGGAGATCGAATGTAATAGCGAAAGAATTGTACAATGTGCAACACTAGATTTTGCCAGAATATGAATAAATATCCCAGCGACACATCTTTGTGGATGTAGCCCAGGAGGGGGTAAACCATGGTATATCTGTGTTATGTGTATGAATGTTTGCATTGCTTACAGTTATATTTGAGTTCATGATATATATGATAAACATTTTAAACTAATGGGTGGAATAATAGTGTGCAACACTGAATGAATCTATGTCATTAGTTATATGTTGTGTCACTGGTAAGAGTTAGGATCAGTATAATAAATGGGAACTTGAGGACTAGGAGGTGAGTAGATCTAATGCTTCCTAGAGAAATATACATCCCATCCCATGGTTGCAGACACATAAGTCATGCGACCACCCATTGAAGCCATCTTGGGTGAGACTGCACAGTGCACTTTGTGCACTGTGTTGCCTTGTGGTATCCAGAAGGGCCAATGGAAGAAGGGAAGTTGGTAATCCTGTAGCTAGAACCTGGGTCAGCCCATAAGAAACCAAAAACAGTATTCCTATACCTCTTTTTTTATAATGATATTTTATGGATATGACCGTTCACCTACAGGTTAATGATTTCACATGGTTTAATGATGATTATGGTACGTTGATTCTGTTTTTTTATTTTAATATAAGCATAATATTTTAGTGGATTCGATATTCTTTATTTGCAGTCAGTGTTTGAATCCCTTTCTAAATCCCCCCTCTTTGACTCTATCCCTCTCTCTCTCTCTGTCCATCCATCTATATCTCTCCCTCCTCCCTCCCTCCTTTCCCTCCCCTCCCCCCTCCCCCTCTTTCTCTCTCTTTGTCATGAAACGTAACCTCAAAACCTATATTTGTAGGTGGAAAATGATACCCATTTCAAGATATAGTTTCCATGTGAACTCTCTCATTGTATTGATCAAAATCAATAATTTTAGTGGACATCATGGAAGACTAAATAAATGTTATTAATAATTGATGGGTTTAACAAAATTTACATATACCCACTACACAACCTAAACAAACATGAGTGCATTAATGATTCATTGAATAGTGTTTTTAGCATTTATGAAGGGTTACACATAAATCAAATGATTTTATATATGTCATGCATAGAAAGAGGGGAATAATGTGTGTGCCCTAGAAAATGGTCAAATTATGGATTGAATCAACTAAGAAACTAACAACTAGGTTTCTCAAAGGAATGTCGAGGGAAGACTAGGGTAAAGGTTTTGTCCTAAGGAGACTAGAAATACTAGGACTTATACCTAGAGGAGAAAAGAAATACTTTTATCATGTAGCTCTGGTTAGAGAAGAAGTTAGGGTTTTGTGGCATTTGAAAACCCTAGTGTTACCTAATGTGCTTGTTATCAAGAAGATAGAGGGAGTTGATCTTGTACAAGTGTGGGATACAAATGTAGGTTCCAAAAAGGACTTACCATTGTGACTGTTAGCTTGTTGATGATATCTAATGGAGTGAGCTATTGGCCAATGATATATTATGGTTTCCATCGCTAGGGTTTGAAGAGCCTGACTTGTAACAACCCGTGATAAGATATTGGTAGGTGCATGTACTTCATAGTCTAAATATATATGAAGTGTTTGGGTTGTCCAAATGTTGTTGTACTTGCATAATTGAATTTTAGCTAATGTCATCTTCATAATTGATTAATTATAGTACTAGTTATGGAGGTTAATTTGACATAACATTGAGATGAGATTGTTAAGTGATTTACAATTATGTAGAAGATAAATGAGAAAATTTATTTGTATAATAAAATATTGTAATGTGCCATTTTTTAGGTCACAATATTTTCAAGTGAGCATTATATGGGGNTGGTTAGAGAAGAAGTTAGGGTTTTGTGGCATTTGAAAACCCTAGTGTTACCTAATGTGCTTGTTATCAAGAAGATAGAGGGAGTTGATCTTGTACAAGTGTGGGATACAAATGTAGGTTCCAAAAAGGACTTACCATTGTGACTGTTAGCTTGTTGATGATATCTAATGGAGTGAGCTATTGGCCAATGATATATTATGGTTTCCATCGCTAGGGTTTGAAGAGCCTGACTTGTAACAACCCGTGATAAGATATTGGTAGGTGCATGTACTTCATAGTCTAAATATATATGAAGTGTTTGGGTTGTCCAAATGTTGTTGTACTTGCATAATTGAATTTTAGCTAATGTCATCTTCATAATTGATTAATTATAGTACTAGTTATGGAGGTTAATTTGACATAACATTGAGATGAGATTGTTAAGTGATTTACAATTATGTAGAAGATAAATGAGAAAATTTATTTGTATAATAAAATATTGTAATGTGCCATTTTTTAGGTCACAATATTTTCAAGTGAGCATTATATGGGGGTGGATTGTCATTGGATTTAGATGGAGATAATTCAAGAGGTATTCCATATTGTTGGTTGTCAGTTAAAATATGTATAGCTACAACATTCATGCAAATAATTCAGAAGGAATGATCTATCGATGATGTAGACATACATGGTTGATTACAAATCAATGTTACTTGAGAACCATTAATTGCTTATGGATTTAGCACTTAGCAACATTTTCCACCATAAGGGGTTCATGCGACCTCCCGGTCTAAGGATATTTCACTCTAAGGAGCTGAATTATCTCTTAGCCTCTGTTGAGCCCTCAAAATAATTCTCCACAAGCATTTTCCCTTTTCCCCACATGTAAAACCAAGTTTGTGGGGGGTCCTGATACACCAACAGAGCCTTCCACATGACCTTGGGCCAAATCCTTGGGCTAATCTCTTTAACCCACAAGAAATCAGTCACTTCAGAGCTCCAGGCTTCGGGAGTTCCAACAACTACAACCCACAATCCTCCCGAACATTGAATTTGTGAATAGCCGAACTATGACAAAGATCAGTGGTTCTCAATAAGCGTTGCAATATATGGCTCACACAATATTTAGGATTATGGGCTTCATGTATTTTACCTGCTCCAACACACTATACTCTCGGAGTGTCGAAATCTAAATCAATGGATCAGACGGTTAGTACTTACCTCAAGTCAATGGTCCCTGTTTACTCCGCACTCCGGGATTTGTAGCTTTTCACCATCTAACATCTCAAATCCTATGGAGTGATGAACTGGTGAAATTGCGAAGGGGCTCAACTGACATTCCACACCTCTCTAAAAACCAATGGTTAAGATCGTCTCCGAGACTCCAGCCTTCGAGAGTTCTGATAGGTTAACACATACACTTCCCTCGATCGTTGAACTCCGAAGTGATAAGGAGTCGCAATATATGATCCTCATGTCCTTGCAAATGGACGGCCTGGATCTACTTTAGCCTTCATGCCTTCAGAGATTCTCGATCCACTAGACTTTACACCTTCATTCTTTGGCCTACCGAACCCACGAAGTCCGATCTTTTTTTACACGTGTACTCACTATCAATGGCCCATATGTGCTCTAGATTTTAGAGATTCGGGATTCTTGTTTGTTTTTGCAACCACACCCCAATTCCTCGGGATAGCTAGACTTTCAGACTATCTTTGATCTATGGACATGTGTCCCAACTAATGGACGATCCATATTTACTTCGGATCCTGGGGCTTCGAGAAACTTGTCTCCTCCACGACACAAACTCAAAAACTTATGAATACACAAAGTCTGAAGGAATTCAAGGGTTATCTCCTACACACCTTATCTAGATCAGACAGTCACAAGAAATCCTGACTCTTCCCAAATGGATCTTGTCTACTTGACCTTCAAACAAGATAAAATCCTCTCTCCAAGGACTTTTTCCCGCTAATTCTCCTGAGCTTTATTTCTTAAGGTGATTCGAACCCCTGGCACATTCCTTGCGGTTCTATGAAACTTTGAAAGACTTCAGAATTGAATATTTTTGGAAAAACCCTCCTGCGCTCATATTCCTTGGAACTTTTTAAACACTTGACTAAGTGTTGGCCCTATGCACACCTTGCATGGGTATTCTAGAGCTCTTATACTCATATGAGTATGTGTGCACTCCTTGCACTCACTCTATGAGAATTCACTCAATATCTCCTAAGTTATCGAGTATGTAACCAACTCTTCCTTCACACTCCTTGCATGGGCATTGTGCACTCCTTGCACCAGCATTTCAGAAGAGAAACAATTAAAGTTTGTTGGCATAGGGGCAGACCTGGGGTTCAACGCTACAACAGCGCACCAAAAAAACCCTAACTATCGGCCCTTTCAGAAAAGCCTGCGAACCATATGAAGTCTCACCCAAGGTAGAGACAGGGGTGGTTGCAAGACTCAGTTATCTGCAACCTTAGTTGGGACACAAGTTTGTGATTACAACACTTAGAAAGATCTTAGCATAGATCATTCATCAATATTCCACTCATATCTACTTCGCCGACATAACAGAACATCGCAACATTCACTTAGGTCTAGGTTATTTTAGCACTTAGCAACAACAAGACATATCAGATATGGTAGACCTAGCACTTATCATATTCATACACATCGAATTTAGCATTCATATACATCTCTAGCACTAAACATAAGAAATTCTATTTAATCACATCTAAGCACTTAGCAATACAAAACATCTAAGAATAAGCACAAAGCACAACACACAGTATTTACGTGGTTCACCCCCACCCTGGGGCTACGTCCACCAACTCTTCTTCTTTATTAGCTTCAGTCAATCCGGTTACAGCACAGAGCTATCAAAAGTTTACTTCACATAGGACAGGATATTTGCACGCACCTCACCAGATCCTCCTTCCTCGAGTAGATCTAGCACAGAGCCTCCTTACGATCTGTGCACTCAACACTTACAACACTTGCACTCAGCTCTGCAAGTCAATCACATAGATCAATTCTATCACTAAGCCCTTGGATAATATTCTTCTCTTACTTGCATCACCTATATATCTATTTATACATTACAAAAGTGGGCCTAAGTGGGGGTAAACCCATGGGCCGACATCCCTTTCCCATTACATAATCCCAAAACCCAAAAAGGACCCAAAAAGGGGGTTTAGCTTCTACAATCTCCTCTTCACTTTGTGCTTCGTCTTCAACAGGTTGTCGAAGTCCCAAAAATGGTCAAATATGACCAAGTGTTTCTCAAAGCTTGGTAAAGGGCCAATAGGCCCCCAACACTCACCTGTGACACATCCCGAGTCACTCAGGTCTGATCATTTCTGCCTTGAATACCTAGATCTTGGCTCGAGATGCTTCGACCTACTGTTGTGCCATGGCGTCTTGCTTGGCGAACTCCTAGATGAGTGTTTCATTCACTGGCCCTTCTAAGTGTTGCTATGTTGAAGTCATGACTTGCTCCAGCTCTGTTCCTTAGCTTTCAATCTCTGTAAATAGATGACATGCCTTATCCTACATATGCTGAAGTTGTTGAGTTACTTCCATTACCTTGCTCTGGATCGTATAAATCTACTGTTGGGTGGTGCGCTGCTCGTGAGACCACTTCATTCTCTCTATGGGTGATAGGGCCTTTAGCTACACCTATAGTGTTTCAGCTTCATGCTTCACCTCCTAGAGCTACGACTCCAATTTATGCAATTCTGGATTCGTTAGGTTCTCATATATCTGTGCACTTCTGCTACTTAATTGTTTTCATTCCTCAGTGACTGTTGTAATCCTTTCTACTGTGCTTCGAGTAGTCATTTCTCTTTGGTTGTGCACTTGTTGCGGGGTATGTGGTATGGTCTGAAGCTCTAATTCCATGAATTTTTGTTGAAGTTGTTGAATAACTTCAGCAAGCTTCATCACTTGGCGTTCTATGGGTTCTTCTGCCTTCTGTTCTAAGCTGGTCATAGAGAGAAATCTTCTGTTGACTACTTCTTCAATCCCTATCTACTTCACGAGCAACTACTCTTTCTCTTTTTGGATCTTCGCTCTGTCTTCTTCAAATTTCGCTTGGAGGGTGATGTTCTCTTGTTGTGCAGCTCGACGTTGTTTGATCATTTCCTCTTGTGCTTACTTTAAGGCCTAGATGGCCTGCGTTGTTTTTGCTGGTTCTTTCCGAAGGCATACTTCAACTGTGTCAGCAATCTTGTGAAGTTGAAATGGTTCATCTCCCTCTTCTGTTGTTCCTTCTAGCAGGGGCACAGTGGAGACTACGTGGCTAGACTGAAGTGCCTGTTGCACTCCTTGGAGCTCGATCTCAATTCTATTGTACATTGTCTCTTGATTAGCTTCTTTCTTTTCTTCTAT
The DNA here is from genome assembly GCA_010110895.2 of Picea sitchensis. NCBI lineage: Eukaryota > Viridiplantae > Streptophyta > Pinopsida > Pinales > Pinaceae > Picea > Picea sitchensis. Next base: position 42,771 of record SNQJ01S0112910.1, read on the forward strand.
CTCTTCTATATCTTCATTCATAGCTGTAATGAGGAAACTGAAGTCATTTGGAATGAGCGTGGTCTGTAGCTTAGTTACTGGTGCTTTCTATTTCTTCTGGGAGGAAGGTTCTGGAAGTGAACCCTTCCTCTTCTTTATGATTTCTACTTCGTCTCTTGGTCTTTGTTCGACTTCTTCTAAGTCTTCGTCGTCACCTCCTTGATCTGGTGTAATGGAAGCCATCCTCACAGATAGGCTTTCTATATCCTAGACTTCCTCAGCCTTCTTCGTCTTCTTTGTTTTCTTTGTCTTACTGGGCCCAGGTGTATCTTGTGCAGCTTCTGGGTTGTCGATGTCGGACATTTCTACGGGGTTTTCAGAAATAAGGAGGTCCACCAACCATTCCTTGGTGATCTCCTCCAGGTCTTCTTCTGTCAGTTTATAATAAGACTAAAGTTATTCCTTGTGCTCATCAGCGTGTGCTGTAATATATATGAAATGGTGGTCCATGCTGAACTTCATCAAAGGTTGAAACCTGTGTAAAGTATTCAGAGTCATGCAAGGCTCAGACTGGATGGAGAGCTTCAAATGGGTGTAGTAGGTATGGAAGACGACATTGGATTTCCACTACTTGTTCATATCGTTTGAGTACCACAGTGTATTGAACTTCGTGGCTAGTGGTTCAAAGGGGTGGATGTCTAGGAAGGTTGCACCTTCCGGTAGCTCCCATGCAACGAAAGCTATAAGTATCAAGAGCTAGATAAAATGGAATTCATGTCCCTGATCCTGGGTTTCTTTGCAGTCAATCTCTAGTTTATTCACCAGGTACTTCACCCAGTTCATCTGTAGTCCCTCTGTGCACTTCCCCGCGACGTTGACTACAAAGTCGTATACTTGCGTGGGTCAATTCTTGCATACCAACTTCCCTGTGATCACTTGATAGGCGAGGCACACTGCACCACTTTCAATAGAAGCTACCTTGTAGCCTCATGCACCTTTATCAACATCACCATAAGATTCTTTGATCTTCTGAGAAAGAGCGCGATCCATGGTCTTTCCAGGATAGTAATCATGGGGATCAGGGCCCTGCATACTAAGCTCGATGATCCGATTGATCAACGTTGGATCAAATATTATGTGACAGTTTAACCATAAGTATCCTCCGTGGTAACTCATAAGAAGTAGCTTCACACAAGCATTCACCTCCTGGTGTCTACCGAAGTGCGGTATCTTCATAATGTTGAGCAGAGTGAACTGCGCGAGGTTCATCGTCCATTGTTGAGGGACGATCTTCGAATTCTTTCCCTTGGTTCTAGTTAGGTACTTGTATGGGGAAAGCATGCTGCAAACTTTATGATCCCCCAGGTTGAAGTAACTAAACTTCAATGCTGCAATCTTGTCTTGATCTATGCGGACTGCGCATACCCCTCTTGGCAGGTACACAGTGGTTAGAGTGTACTCAAAGTCTCTAGGCACACTGTCTCTGTTGATTGCACCACTCAAAGGTGGTATGTAAGTAGGTAGGATGGATGGAACCAACTTCGCATTAGCCATATCATCTTTATGTTTGGTTCTTCTTTCTGTGTCAGCTCGAGATGTTCCTACTCAAGCAGTCGACGGGGAGGCTTGCACTCCTCTTGTCAATGATGCCTGTAAACCTGTAGACAATCCTCTCTCTGACATGACTCTTTCAGATCTGAGGCTAGCGAGTACCTCTCTTATGGATTCTTCAGCTGCGCTAAATTCGTCGGACATATATGATCAGGATCAATACCTCAAGTTCTCAAAGTAACGTAGGTACTATAATAGGGTAGAGAGTAAGAGTGAAGTAATCACTGTTCACAATTCGTGTAGTCTGCAGACTCAAAATCACAATTAGCAAAAGTGTCTTCTATGCATGGCGCAATGGAATAAGTAAGTAACTGTTATCGGATTAATCAGTAGGTGCGGACACTAACATATCTCCCTAGATCCACCTGGATCTAGAACAAAATAGGACAGGACACAACTCTTTCCCTAAGTTGTAGTCATTGAATCTGCTAATAGGAAGGAATAAATAACATACCTTTATATCGCTTCCTTAGGTCTATGTTGTTCCCACTTTGCTCTGGTTCTCTCATGAAGTCAAGTCCAAGACAACACAAATCAACCAAAGTGAAGATAGAAAAATATATTCAACGTCAACTTATGCATATGATCAAGGAATTACACAATAAAGTAAGAGTGACTTTATGGGAAAGGGACATGTCACTGTATCATATTAATTGAAAGTAGAAGATACAACATGATTGCCTTGATGTTGCAAGTTCCCTTTCAGTGACCCTTGGTTCCAACACACACACTTGCTTTGATCTTGCATGAATAAGATCCAATTCCTCTTGATCGACCAAATAGAGCCTTCAATCTTCTGTTAAAGCAGGGTTCTTCAAGCAATTCTTTCACCAATTCTTCATTCAATCTTGCTTAGCCTTTTCCATGAGAAACCTTTCAATATATAGGAGAAGGTGAGATGGTTACATGGATGAGGATGATCCCATCAAATCTAAGAAGTCAATAAAATGAAAACCATACGAATGCCAACTCATTTTCTAGAAGATTCCCTTCTAGAACCCTCGAGACCTCTTCTCCTTTCCAAGCTTAAAAATAGGTTCGCACCCTTTGTATGGAGCAAATTGCGAGAATTTCGCACCCTGAGTGTAGGTGGCTTGTGAGAATGAGGGATTCTCTCACCCTAGGCATCGTGCGAACTCACTTCAAAAATATGTTTTTTGGAAGGAAACAAGGGCCACTTTTCTCAGGAAAAAATTCCTTATTGGGAGCCTGAATACACCATTTGTTACCCATGATTTTGGTCATATTGATGATGTATTGATGATGTTGTACTCTGACTCCTAATAAGAACTTTCTCTTGAGAAAAGTGACATTCATCTCTTCCCAGAAAACATACTTTTGAAGAGAGTTCGCAGGTTGCTTATATCCTAGGGTGCGAGAATGACCCATTCTCGCAGGCTGCCTTCAGCTAGGGTGCGAACTTCTCACACTGTGCTACATAGCTAGGGTGCGAACTTGTTCTCAAGTTTGGAAAAAGATAAAGTCTCAATGGTTATAGAAGGGAATCTTCTAGAAGAATGGGTTGGCATTCGAATGGTTATCCTTTTACTGGTTTCCCTGATATTGTGGGATCATTCTTATCCAA
>SNQJ01S0112910.1:45955-59834 GCA_010110895.2 Picea sitchensis
AGGCGATCAGGTTATATCTTCTACTTTCGATTAATATGATACAGTGGCATGCCCTTTTCCCATAAAGTCATTCTTACTTTATTGTGTAATTCCTTGATCATACACATAAGTTGACGATTGAATATATTTTGCTATCTTCACTTTGGTTGGTTTGTGTTGTCTTGGTCTCGACCTCACGAGAACGTCGGAGTGAAGTGGGAGCAATAGAGACCCTAGGAAGAGATACCAAGGTATGTTACTTGTTCGTCCCTACTAGCTAGTTTAATGGTCATAACTTAGGGAAAGAGTCATGTCCTGTCCTGTTTTGTTCTAGATCCAGGTGGATCTAGGGAGATCTGTTAGTGTCCGCACCTACCAATTAGTCCGATAAAACAATTGGCGACTCCACTGGGGATGTAACCCATTTTCTTTGTGGTTTTTGGTGTTTTTCCTTGGCCATTTTCTCTTGCCTTACCTTTCTCCATTCATATCAATCTTTGAGTCCTCAGGATACCCTGATAGACCTTCTGGGTCCAGAAGCCCCTTCAATTTTTTTGTCTTTTTCCAAAAATTTGTTTAGTTTCAAACATTCTCGCACTACACCCCACAGTGGCCTATGAGAATATATTGAGTTCGCACTCTGCTTTTAGGTCCAGTGCGAGGTTCTCGCACTTTGATCAAAGCTAGCCTGTGAGAATGACTCATTCTCGCACTGTGTGATACTGTTAGCATGTGAACCCTCTTTTCAAAATTTTGGATTTAAGACTTTTGCATGTTCAGCTGCCCAGATTAGTATAGGTGCCTGAAAAGAGCTTCTTGAACCATCGGTTGATGTTTTCTTGTCTTCAGATTTTGTGCATGATCAGTCTTAGGAAATCAAAGGCTCTTCCTGTTCATATTTTCTTGACTTTTCTCAGCAAAGATATACTCTCTGATTTTGGAATCTGAGTGTTTGTTTGGTTAAGAACCAGTGATCAGTTGAAAGTTGAGATTCTTTTCCTTTTTCTTTTGCCCATTGTTTGCAAGATCACTTTTCTCACTCAATTGAAAAGACTAGTTTGGTCTGCTTGTCATTTTTGTTTCCATTGAAAGATTGGTTTGGGTTTTTGTTTATTGCTTGATTCGTTAGTTTTTGGTTTTCTTCACTTTCACCATCATGGTGTAGGTCCTTTTTGAAAAGTGAACAACGTTTTTCTTTCAAAATCATTTTCATTTTCGAAAACATTGAAAATCAATTGTTGAAATTATTGAAAAAGAAACAATAGAGAATTGTTATTATTGTGTGATTCGTTACAATTGCATTTTAAAGGAAATTGTGTATCGTAGTTCAAGATTGATCCAGAAAAATTATCTTTCCCTCCCGTACATAGGATTCATTGAAATAAAATTGATATATTTCATTCTCATCTATGCATTGTTGGGTCAGAGTCTCATACAACATCAGTTTCATCTTCGCTTCCTTTGAGTAACAACAGCTCTTAATAACATTGCGAAATTGTAAAATTTAAATAGTAACTCTTTTCTAGGGCTCTATTACACCAACATTTAGCTAGGCTAACGCTTTAGAATAGGTAGAGAGATACACTCTCCAAAGCACAAAACACACATTAGCATCTTGTGTTAAGGAGTGTCAAATTCCATTTGCAACATTTTGTCCTGGGAAGCCCTTCTCACACAAGGGTCAAACACAAGGTCACATTGATATTGACAGAGTTACTCACCCTGCTTTGTTGATATCGGTGTAGAGATTGCATGTATTACGGGGGTCACTTGGAGGTATACCCACAATGATGGGTGGAATCCTCTTGAGTTGATTTCGGGCTAGATACCCTGCCCTTGCGTGTGGATCAGACTATCGACTATCCCCCCATGCTTTATTGTTGTCGGTGGTAACCTTAGTGGCCTACCTTTCTAGGGTCTTACACAAGGTGATTGTGAAGGGGCAAGTCTTCACAGTACCTGGAATCTACGTTGGCCAAACTCATGCAGGCTCCTTGGAGGGTATACCCATGATTATGTGTGGGAGCTTACACCAGGGTGTAATTCCGTTAAGCAGGTCGTTGTCGTAACTTTTCCACCCTAGCCCAGCCCCTTCTCGTCTCATTGTTGCGAAGTTGTATTTCATCACCAACTAGTGACTTCGGAATTAGAATGTCTTGTTTGCTTGGTATTGTTTCCTAGATTTTATTTACTAGCGTGTGTTGTTTGTCTACCCAATTCAACCATAAGTTTTTCTTCATATGTTTGTCACTCATTTACAATAGATCCTCCACGTCGTTCACGTAGAATGCATGGTTTATCTCCAGAGCATCTGGAAGGTTCTCAACCCCTACCTACAAGTTCACCCGAGGGCTCTCCTCAACAGAGTGAAGTCCAAGACGTTACCACGCCACAAGTGGAATGAACTGACTCTCTAGAACATTTTTGAATAACCAATACTCGAGAGGACTTTCGACTTCACCCCGATTCTGAGCGATAGTTTATGAGAATGAATTCTTCCAGAGACTTAGTTGTTGTGTCTTCTGGATCACTGGTTGGACCCTCTCCAGGCATAGAAGGCCAAGATCCTTTTTGGTCTACGGGCATTTTTAGACATGACCTTTTTGGTGCAGGATCAGGTGTTGAAACCATCATCTCACTTGTGGTTTCTGAAATCTCCAACCCCGAGACAGTACCATTTACTACTGCTTATTATTTTCATGGTACGGACACCCCTCGCTCTGACCACATCTTGACCATCCCTATAGAAATGGCCCGTCCCACAGATACTACAAGTATTCACACTGGGATTACCGCAGTTATCCAAGCCCCCATCGGCACACCACTCACGCCTAGTGTCACCCTGACACTACTGCCCGGATACTGTGCATTGAATGCTTCCATTTCAACTCCTCCGCAAACCCCATCTGACACTCCTGGTGGTCCCTCTTCTTCTGGGCACTCTCTTCCCAGTTTCATTTTGACACTTCCTCAACCCCCTTTCGGAGGACTTTTCTCATCCTCTACCGATAGTATTAATCCTAGTGGCACTATTCCATCATTCAAACCAAATTACCAGATTCTCGTCGGTGAATAATTTCACCAAGGTGGTATGAATCAACCCCCTCTCAGCGGACAAATTCCTATTGGAACATAAATCCCAATTGTAACACAACCCCCAATTGGAACACTACCCCCAATTGGAACACCACCTCTGATAGGAGGACAGACCCCACCCTATGGACAAAACATACCTCCACCCTTGGCCCAGTATTGGAATCAGTTGATACAACATACTCCTCAATCGGCTGGGGGGCAACAGCTTCCAGCTGCATCTGTGATACCCCCTAGTATAGGCCAACCATATCCCGATACATCCAATCCTATTTGGGGCTCGAATGCTCTAACTCATGTCCCTGTTCCAGGATAGAATCCCATGAGCTACTATCCTCTCCAACCACCACTGAATTTGCCTGGGTCTTCACATTATATGAAGACTTCTTATGGTCCTACTGGTTTGCCGACGAGGCTTCCTCCCCAAAGCCACTAGTACCCACATGTGAATCGACAATTACCCTTCTTGGCCACTTTGGATCTCCCAGACTTGTCGACGATTTTGAATCATCCAATTCGTCACTCTCCCCAATGGCCCGCTATACCAGCCAAGCTACCATCACACATCCCTAAATTCAATGGCAAAGCGGGAGAGGACCTGAACAATCATGTCATGAATTTTCACCTCTGTTGTTCATCCAACTCGTTGATGGATGACTCTATTCATTTACGTCCTTTTCAATGGACCCTCACAGGTTCTGTTGCAAAGTGGTATATAGAATTACCATGAGGGTTTTNNNTATGGATTTCCTCACCCACTACTAGTTACCGATCTGTTATGAAACGGGGACCGAGATTTTGAGTTCTTTCAAACAAAACAAAGCCACTCATATATCCAATCACATTCATGAGCAGTGACGGAAACGACGTCTCATCAAACTCGAACTCCCCGATCAGTTGCTGGCAGAGTGGTTCACAAAATCATTGGTGAACAACATCGGTCATGACATCGCCATGAGTGGAGTAGTCACGAAAGTGCAGGCCATAAGTCGTGCTCAATACCTTGACCTCATTTACTCACAAATGGGTACCCTTTATGACTTATTACCTGATGCACCTCGTCCTTCCACTTCTGCCACTTCAACTACTCCAGCTGCTTCTCATGCAACCGATGGTGTGATTGGCACTTTCCAGGCCCAACCACATTCTGCCTCAAGCACAAACCCCAAACTTGATTCTTCTAATGTTCAAAATGATCCGTCTCCTACCCCTCCCACCAGCAAGACTTCTGAGGTAAATGTAGTTCAATCTACCCCAGCCGGTAAAAACAAANGGTAAGAATAAGGAGGACAAAAATACTTCTCAAGCAGAGCAAACCAAAACTCCACCTGTTGATGATAGGGATAAGCACAAACCTCGATACCCTTGTCTTATCTGTGGTGACGATAACTACATGAAGGATTGTCCATGACGCATCGAGGTCACTAAGTTCCTTCAAGGAGCCCCAAAACCACCTGCCCTGGTCGTTTTGTCCCAACCCTTCCCATCTCAACAATAGGCTCAATTGGTCATTCATGACCAACCCTCACCTTCTACTACATCCTATGTATTGATGTGTACTGGCGATTCAAAGCAGAACAACATTACACTCACCACTCAAACCAAAGATTATTCTCCCTCTAAAGAGAAGGTTGATGACCTACCTCCTTCATTGGTACAACCCTCTCCTATGACTCCACCTATCAAGGGTCCTCTTCATATCAAACGATCGAGCCTTGACACAGTTCTTCAACCCCCCCCCAAAGGGCGTCGTTCAGAAATTGGCTTTCAATCCTCATGCTTGTGCTGCCCAGAACTACAGCATTGTTGAAGATCTGGCCCAAGCACTCTCTGCGATGTCAGCCCTCGAAGTCCTTCAAAGTTGTCCCACACAACGGAAGGAACTGTTGAAAGCTATCGGTGGAATCGACCCGACAGATATGAATTTAATAATTTTTTACTTGGAAGATCACATTCCAAGTTTACCCCCTCAACTCGTGTTCCAGATCCAAGTGATTGTCTCTGACAAAAAAATTTGTCAAACCGTTATCGACGAGGGTGCCTCGAAGTGTGTCATGTCTCTTACTTGCTGGAAAGCCATTGGCTCTCCCTCTTTGACTGAATCCAAAAACAATCTAAAATCCTTTAATGGATTCGGTTTTAATCCTTACGATGTCCTTCCTTCATTGCCCATCACGTTAGAAGGAAAGATGGTCCAAGTCGAAGTGGAAGTCTTTGACGCTCCTCTTGATTACAATCTTCTGCTTGGCCACAACTGGATTGATTCCATGTGCACCATTGTGTCGGCCCTTTTTCGGGTGGTACGTTTCCCACATCAAGGAAAGGTAGTCACCATCGACCAATTAGCCTTCTTTAACTCTAATACCCGTACTGGCAATGTACCGTTCATCGCTAAAACCCCACCAGGTTATGAGAACGTCGGTGTAGGCCTTCTCAAGGACTCTTCGTTAATGGATACTTTCCCCATTCCACCAACTGATGTTCCACGCTCGTCCGTTTCTTCAATCAACATGATCTCTACCTCGATTCATGGAATTCCTGCGTCTCATGACCCATGGATACTACCTAATCCTGGAGATCATCTTCGTTATGACAACGAAATGTCGTTAAGTTCGATCGAATCCTCCTATCAGGCCATTCAATCGACAACCCCTTCTACCCCCTCTCTTGGTGAGTTCTCTCCAGATCCCTTCCATGTCATTTTTCCCATCGACGAGATGATCATGTCTATCATGGAGGAAACCCCTTGGGATGATGGACATCATCGTTCCATCCTCTTTCTAGAGAAACATACCATTGAGAACTACCAACGGATCTCGACCCTGTCAACCGTTGTCGTCATCTCAACCGTTCTCGAGTCCACACACGATGTGTTTTCCGAAGGGAACTTAAGCAATATCTCGCCCACTATTCCCCTCGACATATCCATCAAACCTAGAATTATCAAAAATGTCCATATCGGAGCTTCGTGTTCCCTTGACGAAATCATCACCTACACGTCCCTTTTCAAAGAGTTTCATGACATCTTCTCCTGGAGCTACGAAGAAATTCTGGGTATCGACCCCGACATTGTGATACATGAGATCAAGACATACCCCGATGCTAAACCTGTCTGGCAACACCTTCATCCAATTCACCCACGTAAAGCGGCTGCTATCAAGCTCAAAGTCGAGAAACTTCTCAAAGTCAGATTTATTTACCCGGTGGCCCTCACTGACTGGGTTTCCAATCTTGTCCCGATTGACAAGAAACAAGGCACAATCTATGTATGCGTTGATTATAGGGATATCAACAAAGATTGTCCCAAATACAACTTTCCTACCCCTTTCATCGATTAGATTGTCGACGATTGCGTTGGAAGTGAAATCTTCTCTCTGATGGATGGTTTCTCTGGGTATAATCAAATCAACATTGTTCCCGAGGATCAACATAAGACTACTTTTATTTGTCCTTGGGGTACTTTTGCCTATCGCAAACTCCCTTTCGATATTAAAAATGCTGGCACAACTTTTCAACGTGCTATGTCTTATGATTTCCATGATATCAAGCACATCATCCAACCATATCTGGACGATTTACCTATTCATTCAATGTGCTGAGTCGATCATCCAACCCACCTCCGAGCCATTTTCGTCCACTGTCGGTTTTACCGTATACGTTTGAATCCTCATAAGTTTGTTTTCTACATGGAATCTGGCCACCTTCTAGGCTTTATTGTTTCACGTCAAGGGATCAGGGTAGATCCTTTAAAGGTTGAAGTGATCCTTAATCTCCCTCCTCCTTCTACACTTTGCGAGTTGGTTGCAAAGTTTGCAGGGGAAAGAAAACTTTCTTCGTCATTTTATCCCAAATTATGTCGAGATAACTCATTGATTTACGCGGCTCCTGAAACAGGGGTCTGATTTCGTCTGGGATACCATCACAAACAACTCTTTCGAAGCTTTGAAATTATCCCTCACACATGCTCCGCTTCTCTTTGCCCCCGATTACATTCACGATTATTTCCTCTACCTTGCCGCCTCGAATTACACCATTGGTATGGTTCTCGTCCAAGAGGATGATGCTAACGACGAACATGTTATCTATTACTTGAGTTGAAGTCTAACGCCTACTGAAATCAAGTATTTACATGTTGAAAAACTGGCCTTGGCAGCTGTCCAAACCGTCCAACGCTTCCGACACTATATCCTCTTGCGCAAGACTATAATGATTTCTAACTGCAACCCTATGCAACACATTCTCACACGTCAATTGCTAGGGGGAAAATACTCCAAATGGATTGTGATACTCCAAGAGTTTGACTTGGAATTTGAACGTGCCAAGTCCAAGAAGTCCTTAGTGTTTGTTGAGTTGATATGCGACTTTCCCTATTCTGAAATAGAAAATGTAGTAGTTGATTCATTACCCAATGAATCTCTTTTCCTCATCAGCTTTGATGATCTTTGGTATGGAGATATCATCATATATCTCCAAACCCAAACTTTTCAGCCAACTTTTTCTAGTACTAACCGATGTCGAATCCGATACCAAGCCTGTCAATATATTATCCTTGGGGATACTCTTTATCGTTGGGGGATTAACTCCGTTTTTCAACACTGCCTAACATTTGACGAAGCCGAGAAAGCTTTGAATGACTTCCATTTTGGAGCCTATGGTGGTCATATGTCTGGGTATGCTACTGCCCAGAAGATCTTACAAGAAGGGTATTTTTGGCCTTCTTTATTTAATGACTGCATAATCACCGTTAAAAAATGCCATGCTTTCCAGACCTATAATCACAAGATACGGTCACATCCTTCTCCTCTTCACCCTATGGTCTCCGTTGGTCCCTTTGCGAAATGGGGCATTCATTTCATGGATACATTATTGTGGTCTCCGTTGGTCACCCCCACTCGACCGGGGGCCATGAATACATTATTGTAGCGATAGATTACTTTACGAAATGGGCCGAGGTGATGTTGACATTTGACAACACTAGAAAGACCATAGCATTATTCATTTTTAATCACATCATAGCTCATTTTAGTGTCCCCCAGGATATCGTCACTGATCACGGTAGCCGCTTTCGAAACTTTATGATGTCTGAACTTATTGAAAAGTTGGGTCTTCTCCATGAAAACTCAACGCCCTATTACCCACAAGCCAACGGCTAAGTCAAAGCAATTAACAAAGTTATTACAACTATGCTCCGATGAATGATAGGCATTCACAAAACAAGTTGGCACACAATGTTGTTTTCGGCATTATGATTTTACCGGACATCCGTCAAGTCCGCTACTGGGTTTACACATTTCCGGTTAGTCTATGGTTTGGAAGCCATTCTCCTGATTGAATGCGAGATACCCTCTTTAAAACTAGCTGTTTAACTCCTACCAAAAACTTATGTTGAGGAAGAATGTCTATTGTATCTTATGCGATTAAACGAAACTCGATGCGATGCTACCCTAGTCATAAAAGCCCAGAAAAAACGTGTCAAGGCCCAATATGACAAACATGTCAAGCCTCACATTTTTTCCAAAGGAGATCTCGTTCTCCTCTATGAACAAGATCGAGATGTGCTAGGAGCTGGAAAATTCGAAGCCATGTGGCAAGGTCCTTACAACGTTAGACGAGTTTTGGAAAAAGGGGCTTATGAGTTAGTAGATTATAATGGTATGCCTTTAAGTGAACCCAAAAATGGGTTGTACTTGAAGAAGTACTATGCATACGATCACATGTGCACGAGTACCTGTATTTTTAATGTACCATACTTCTTGTGTGTTATTGTAACTTGATTTTATTGTTATCTGGTCTCTGCCCTTATGTGACGTTGTGTTTGATTTCCATATGTCAGAGTCTTCACTACCCTACATTGGCTTCGCTGATGGCGCTAGCCGTAGTACTCAAAACCTTGCTTCCGCTACATGGGCAATTTACGCCCCTACAAACGAACTTGTCTCCTTACGAGGTGTGTGCCTCGGTCGTGCGACCAACAATATTGCAAAGTATAGCACCGTTATCGAATTATTGATTGATGTTATCTCACTCAGAATCCGTCATTTGGTTGTGAGACTCGATTCGCAGCTCGTAGTACTACAGTTAAGTAATGTCTATACTATTCGAAGTCCTACTTTGTTACGGGTGTATTTGAGAATTTGCCTCTTGGAACGTTATTCTGATTATATTGAATATCAACATATTCCTAGACGTCTAAATACATTAACTAATGCATTAGCTAACTATGTGTTAGACAGACATTTGGGTCATTTATAAATCAATCACATCAATTTTCACACAACACAAGATAAACTGGTAGAAGCCGTATGTATATATAACGATCAAAAGATTTTTTACAAAAAAGTTTTGTCCGAGGACCAAAATTTCAAAATCTGAACCTCATAGCTTCTACAAAGTGACGTCATGGATGACGTTCATGGTAACACATGACTGCTCGAGAAACCCTACGAAGCAGTCGACCAATGGACTCTGACACTCCTACTATATGACACTAATAACGTCGTGGAACCCTCCAAGAGGCATGTCCAGAATATCTGTTGTCAAACCCTCTAGGTTTTGTTCCACTGCTTCATAATCCTCCGTTTCCCATAGTGGAACTAGATTTACCTCTCTTCGTCACTGAATAGGAGAAGTAACAGGAGGTCGGTAAGGTCCCACATCTGTGTCATCAAAAAAGAATTTTGTATTTAGACCTTGGACGAACATTAAAAAAAAAAAATTGCATATGATAAAATTCACAAAAACATTTAAAAAGAAAAAAAAATTGTGTACTTCTTACCAAGTTCCCCCCATTGAGCACCCTCGGGCAAGACCAAGTCCGGATCTCCTCGAAAATCCAACCTGACATAAGCATAATCGTCGACCATCAGCATCTGTGGTTTCAACCAGTCGAAGAAGGTATCATCATATTTGATAATTGGTCCAGTTACGTGTCGGGCCATGAGCTGACACCATCTCAGCATTCTTAGATCTGTTGGAGCCGGTAAATCCCACTCAACCTGCAGCCTCAGTAAGGGAACGCTCTCGAGAAAGGACACTAACAAAGACCCATACCCAAATTGCTTCAGGTCGCCTCGTCTGCATTTGGTCAACTGCCTCTTCATGCTACAAAGCACTGCATCTGCCGAGTTAAAAACTCGAGGCTCAGTACACTCTATGGCATACTGAAAGTATCTATGGAGAGCCATGTGAGGAGTGGAGCTCCGATCCATATGATCAGCGGTGAACAAAATAGTGCGGAGGGTCAAATCCCGCACTCCCCAAATAGCTACTTTCCCTTTGCTCCTCTCTACCTCTAGAACACAGTGCAAGTGATAGTACTCACTCATAGGCAACCCACCACCTCTGCTACCAGTCAGGCTCATGTGGTACCCATGCTGTGACAGTCCTGTCAAGAAGTAAATGTTCTCAATATCCAAGGACAATGTGTGGACCCCTACATGGAATACTTGCTAATCAGGATCCCACATATGCACAAGGTACTCCAATAACCTGACTTGGGCCCTCGTGCCTGGGATACGAAAGAACTTCAGAAGACCACAGTCTCGTAAAGCGGCAATGGTGGCTGGATGATTTCTGGAAATGGCATTATATTCTTCATGCTCCTTTTCACACCATTCCAGAACCATGGTGATGGCCAAACACCTGCATAAGAAGCATAAGAAGATAATTAATAACTCTATTCAACACTTGGTATCTTTTCATTGAGAAAAACTTTAAAAAAAAATTACACTTTGTGGTTCTCGCAGGTGCCCTTTAGGCACAGTGCGAGGTTCTTGTAGGCGCCTTTGGTCTCACCTATGAGAATGAGGCATTCTCGTAGGTTCCTTTGGGCTCACCTGCGAGAATGAGGCATTCTCACAGGTGGCTTTGGGCCCACCTGTGAGAATGAGGCATTCTCGCAGGTCCCATGTGGCTGGCCTGCTAGAATGGCTCAGTGCGACTATAACCCCAAAAAAAAACTCAAAACTGTGTTTTTTGCCAATGAAAATGAAAAATTAAACCATGAAAAGGTAGAGGAAAAAGAGCCTACCTCAGTGTCGTAGACAGTTCATCGAATGGATGCTTGTAACTCCCGCAATCAAACGTCGAAGTTCAAGGGCAAAAGAGGGGTTTTTAGGCTCAAATATTGGTAAAGTCAAAATGATTATGGTAAAAAGAGTTTTTACCCATTTTTATTTACTTTTACCATTTGTTTGAATTTTATAATTGTTTATTTATTAAAACCTAAATGCCTAATACCTTTTTGAGTACGACTTTTGCAGGCGTAATGACTTTGATGTTCATGCACAAGGATGTGGATATTTTTTCTTCTTCATCGCATGTTTTGATTTTTTTTTATGGTTTTTGTACAAAACCTCGAGCTTGGTCTTTGTCCATTCTCACGCTCGAAAATAAATGAGAACATGATCGAGCACACTTTTATTACTTTTTCGGGCTCAACAAGGATATACGAAAAAGGAACCCCCCTGGAGTCTCCTTTAAGCTCTTTTTAGACTCTCTAAACATGAAAAGATTGCCGAGCGACCTTGCTATTTTCACGCTCGTTAAAATATTTGAAAAAAGCGTCTGTTGAGAGATAATTTATCTCTTTTTCGGTCTCATCAGACTACTTTACGAAAAAGGAACTGAGAGAGTTCTCTTTTTAAGTGTTTTTCCAGACTCTATAATCATGAAAAACCTTCGAGTTTTCTATCTTTGGACTCATTAAACAAACATCGACAAACCCGTAATGGGACCAAACCGCTCCTTCTTAGGGTTCGTTAAACATACTCTGAAGGACTTATCTGAAGGATAAGCTTATATCAACAAGCATATGTTATCCTCCTTAAGCTTGCATAAAAATAATGAGGTACTCGCCAGAAATGGTGGGGGAAAATTTGGGAAAGGGATGTGTTCTCATATTCATATTAATTGGTAGTAAGTGTCACTCTTGAACATGACACCCCCCTATTCATTATTTGAAGCCGGTTTGGGAAATCCATTTGTCTCTCATTCAATTTTCTACAAGGTCATACCCTGCATTGTCTCTGAGTCAATGCTGCCAAATCATTGGTCGTGTCATTCATATGTTCAAGAGAATTTTATCTGAAACTTCTATTGATTCGGCCATCTACAATTGTCCATTCTCTCCATGTCGGCCTTCTCTGTGTCCAGTCCAACTTACATCATACTCTATTTCACCTTCAAAATCTGTTACTCATTTCATGTCATTGATGGGGGATACATCAAGGCCCTCCTGTGATGAGTTTTGTTCCGTCGACTTCATCTCATTATCCGGAAACAGGACTTAGAAATTCTTTGGTACCTTGGAACTTGCATGCCTCAATGGCAGGTTTCCTCGCTTTCGATAGTGGGTTTACATCATTGACCCCTAATCGAAAGATTCCATCAGATGTTCAACTTCAACTCATTCATTCACATTCGATGGATTGTACTAGTGTACCTTGGGAGTCATTGACATCAATGGTGATTTCCCTCGCACTTGTTAACGGTTTCATCAATGACCGGTAATTAAGTGGTTTCTACCATGTTCGACCTCAACACATGTAATCACATGGTTATATTCGTACTTTTGGGTGACAGGATTGAAGACCTTGGATATCATGGTTAGATTCGTACTAGTGTACCTTGGGAGTCATTGACATCAATGGTGATTTCTCTCACACTTGTTAACGGTTTCATCAATGACCGATAATCAAGTGGTTTCTACCATGTTCGACCTCAACACATGTAATGACATGGTTAGATTCGTACTTTTGGGCGAAAGGATTGAAGACCTTGGATATCATCTCTTTGTCCAGGTTGCAATGGAATATGTATAATCTGCGACACATAGATCCACTTTGTATGTCTCGTGGCTATGTCGTCTCAATTTGAATTTTCTCGATAGATCCACAGTGTATTCCTAGTGGCTATGATATATTTTGACGGCGTGGATCCACAGTGTATGATTGGTGGCCATGACCTCTGTCTATAATGTCATTTGTCTGTGATCTGAGTATGGGAATGCCTACCTCAAAATTAATATGATATTTTGCAGATGCTTGGTTGTTTGCAGGTTTCCAATTAGGTGCGCTCCTAGTTTCTGACACACACACACACACACACAGTTTACAAAGTATTTTGGCTGTCAGTGATTCTGACCTCATACTTTGGGGGGAATTCTGTTACCCATGATTTTGGTCATATTGATGATGTATTGATGATGGTGTACTCAGGCTCCTAATAAGAACTTTCTCCTGAGAAAAGTGACATTCATCTCTTCCTAGAAAACATACTTTTGAAGAGAGTTCGCAGGTTTCTTATATCCTAGGGTACGAGAATGACCCATTCTCACAGGTTGCCTTCAGCTAGGGTGCGAAATTCTTGCACTGTGCTACATAGCTAGGGTGCGAACTTGTTCTCAAGCTTGGAAAAATATGAAGTCTTGATGGTTCTAGAAGGGAATCTTCTAGAAGAAAGGGTTGGCATTCGAATGGTTATCCTTTTACTGGTTTCCCTGATATTTTGGGATCATTCTTATACAAGTAACCATCTCATCCTCTCCTATATATTGATTGGATTCTCATGGAAAAGGTTAAGCAAGATTCATTGGAGAATTGGTAAAAGAATTGTGTGAAGAACCTAGCTTGAATAGGAGCTTGGAGACTCTAGCAACTCTATCAAGAGGAATTGGATCTTCTTCATACAATGATCGAGCAAGTGTGTGTGTTGGAGCCAAGAGCCACCGAAAGGAACCTTGCGACATCAAGGTGATCAGGTTGTATCTTCTACTTTCGATTAATATGATACAACGGCATGTCCTTTT
>SNQJ01S0112911.1:0-28500 GCA_010110895.2 Picea sitchensis
AGAATCAATGAAAGGAACAAATACGCAAGAAACATGAATGGTGTAAATAGAAGATATGGAAATAATCGTGGATTTGTCAACAAAAGTTATAATTCATTTTCCCCGTTGATGGACAAAAATATTGTGTGCTACAAATGTAATTATCTTGGTCACAAAGCACGAGATTGTAAATATATGAATGAAGATGTCTCTATGCCAACCACAATATGGAGAGGGAAAGAGATTCCAAACAACGAATATTGTTGAATAGCATTAACCGCTGAAGAATGTAAACAAGAAGATGAATGGTACATAGACAGTGGATGTTATTCACACATGACCAGGGATCAAGACAAATTCATCAGCTTGAAGAGAAAGGGTGGCAATGTTGCATTTGGAGATGACTCATCTGCCAAAATACTTGGAGGTGTAGTAGATCTTGGAAGAAAAAATGTAAAAGAAAAGAATGTCCTATTGGTTGAAGACTTGAAGAATAATCTACTCGGTGTTAGTAAAATGTGTGATGAAGGATACACTCTTACGTTTGACTCCTGAAAATGTAAAATCAGAGAAAATAACTCAGGAAGATTGGTTGCAACTGCAATAAGAAGACCGAACAACATATACATCCTAGACATGAAGAAAATAATGATGCAAATAATAATAATAAGGTTGAATAAAAAGCCACACAAAATGATTACAAGGAAGAAAAAGTCCCAAAGACCAAAAATAAGGATGAAGTATTATTGAGTGCCACATGTTCAGGGGGAGCAACCCCAAAGAAGAAGGCTACCTTTTGCCATTAAAATTAGGGGGAGAAGCCCTACCCTTTTCCATTGATGTCAAAGGGGGAGAGAAATTTGGATCATGATGATAGGGGGAGCATGAGTGTTTCCATCAATGACAAAGGGGAAGATTGTTGGAAGATTGGTTGTTGTCATTGATGTCAACCCTAGTCATTGGTTTTGGACCGCAAGATTGATGAAGGTATTTGGACATGAAGGAAATAATGATGCAAATAACAATAAGAAGGTTGAATAAAAAGCCACACAAAATGATCCTGTAAAGAAAAGTCCCAAAGACCAAAAATAAGGATGGCGACATTTAGTGCCACATGTTCAGGAGCAACCCCTAAAGAAGAAGGTTACCTTTGCCATTAAAATCAGGGAGAGGCCCCACCCTTCCATTGATGTCAAAGGGGAGAGAAATTTGGATCATGATGATAGAGTAAGGAGTGTTTCCATCAATGACAATAGGGAAGATTGTTGGAAGATTGGTTGTTGTCATTGATGTCAACCCTAGTCATTGGTTTTGAATCGCTAAAGATTGATGAAGGTATTTGGACATGAAGAATGTACATGCACATACAACACCCATGGATGGATAGTATTATAATGTTATTGCTCTTCCATGTGGCATGTCACATGGATTCTCATGGTTGAGGAGAATAAATTTGAAGATGACAAAGGAATTGAAGAAGGAAGAACATGTAGGCCCCAAGATAATTAAAAAGAATTACAAAATAAGAAAGTGTCAAGTTTTCCCTAATGTTAAAAGGAATGACATAAATGGTATAAATAAATATCATACATTCATTTGATACACAATTTAAATTTTAAAGGAAATCGGCAAAGAAGGTCGGATTTCAAGGAGGATGAAGTCTTTGGTGATGTGTTCCAAGGCATGTTATTTTCTGTGTCATCTTACCATTTTGGCTATAAAAAAATTTAGAATGATCTCGGAGAAGAAATTGATATGGTATTGAGAAGACATATCAAGGTACTGTATAAATTTCATCTCTGGATTTGCTATAATTATGGAGATACACTATGTGGAAGATAGGTTTTTTGACCAAATTCCAAAGCTAGTCAATAAACAACCATAAATTCTTCATAGAGAATAAAAAATGAAGTGGGGACAACTTGCATTGGAAATAGTACGGACTTTTTTTTCTTATGTGCAAGTTTTAGAATATTATGTTAATATATTGATCGTGGGGCATTCTCAGACACTTTGCCCTGAATAAAACATAATTTAATAAGGTCTACCATTCTCTATAACTTATTTTTGGGAGGATTTGGCGGAGTGAAACTTGAGAAGTTTCAGAGAATAAATTGAGTAATATTATCTGATAGGATCTTATATTCAAAGAATTTCAAAACTGCATAAATTGAATAAGTCTCATGCATACTATCAAGTTCTATGTGATGGTTGGTTGATGGTGATGATTTAATGTAAAGTTTTATTATCTCTCTCATATTCTTGGGTGGAACGAAGGAGCAATGATGGAGAGTTAAACCGTCTCTCAGTCATTGGCTGATCATTCCTCTTGGAGGTTTATCCCTCCCTTTACATTTCCAAGCTGTAGCTACCTTGGAATTCATTACTCCCCTTGAACAATAATCCATTGATTATTTCTCATATTGTGCATGGTATATTGTGGTATATTAGTGTAACTCTTATACTAATGTTAATTTCTCTTTGGATATAGTTTAATGGTTTAAGCATAAGTTGAAAACGTTTTAAATTGTAATTGATAATTATTCACCCCTCTCAGTATCAACACATCCAACATAAAATACGACGGACCAATGAAAGGAAGCTACGAAATTATGAGTCTGCAAGTTCATTAGTCTGCCACCAGCGAGAATGTGTTGGAAGAAGGTACAAGTGACGATGGTTGTAGGTACGCGTGGACCTGGTTCCACCATAGCAAAGCTAGGGCTAGTGCCACGCTAGGACCAGGTACACACATCACATGGTCGATGACACATGACTTGGATGCCACATGGCAGTAAGAGAGATGTTTCCCATGTAAACCCAAGAAATTCATAAGGTCATACCTTTCGTTCTAGTGCTCAATCCTTATTGAACTTATCATAGTTGAATATCTCTTGACGAAAGCAAAAGAGGATGGAGATGTAATAGAGAATATTTAAGGTTAATTGAAGTGATAAATTTTAATATCTCATTCCTTAAAAGGTACTTAGGGGGTCGGGTCTATTACAAAGTGGCATTAGAGTAGGCTACAACACTAGGCCTATATGGGCCAAATATTATTCATAGGACTGGTATATCAAGATTTAGGTGAGCCAGTTGAAATTTGCTTCTACCTTTAAAGAATTGTTTATCATCTACATTAACTTCCTGAGGATGAAGGACAACATATTGAAATTGCACCTTGGAAACCCTAACTGAATTACAGGAAGGGAAATTATATTGTCCCTTTGTCAATGATGATCACCCTTACACTCCATTAGGAATTTGTTGATAGCATTTCATTGGCAAAACTCAATGAAACGGCGTAGGTGAAAAATGTGTATGTTTAGTTTTTTTGACCTATAGTGAATGAAGAAAAATATTGTTGGAGAATAACCTAGTTGAGTTAGCTAAATGAAGTCCTTTGATCTGCTAAGGACCTCCGAAGAGGCAGGAAGATGTTACGAACATATGAGCAAGTTTATGATGCTCATGGTTGTAATATGAGAATGTATATACCTATTAAGCTAAGGAAATTTATGTGCATGCAAATACAAATGGCAGACAATTGGAATACATCTGCGTTGTAGGCATGGGTAAGATGTTTGGTGCTTGAGGATATGTCAAAATGCATATGGAAAAGATTGAACTTGCATATAACATACATATAGGCTTAGTGTACTTTGTTATTGGATGTAAAATATGGAAAATGCCATGCATCATATGGTTAATGATGATCTAATTATAGCAGCATAGGTAATTTGATAATGACAATGATTACATATTGCATTGCGATAATGAGGTAGAATGGTTAATGAACTTGTTGATTATGTATGTAGTAAGGGAAGTGTTGGGACATCTCTAGATGACCAATGGGTCAAACCCGACATCCAGAGGTGGATGGCAGCCATAAGAATATGGCTTGCGTTCTTAAATTGTAGTGAGAGTGAATCGGAAAAGGATTCCCTTGATAAAAGGTTTGTTGACCAAGAATGGTCCGAGACATGAAGAGAATCTTGATAAGTTGTCATGTTTCACGGGGCACTGTTGAAATTGCCCAAATTGTATTTATGAGGTCGTTGCATAATTTTATAGCATTTTAGGCAAGAGTGTTATCTTGCTATTTGTTTTCATATGAAAAGGGAAATATAGTTATGAATATGTCTACAAGACTTGCCATGTTGATATCATGTGAACGACTGTAAACTCTCAACAGAGAGGGAAACATGGTGTTGAGTACTCCTATGAGACTGTCATAAGAATGGTTGTAAGATCTTTGGGAGGAAGGATATGGAAGTTTGAAATTCCCATGTGTAAGAATGACATGGTGCAACATTGAGCTTGCATGCTGAACATCCATAGATTTAAATGGATGCTTGAGTGCATGAAAGGAATGCATTATACGATTGCCTAGTATGAAGGAAGAAATGAATAGGTTTGTGAGACTAGCCATGATGATGGTTGTAAATTCTCTTTAAAAAAGAATGATAATAAGATCCAATAAATAGGAATGAAATGAGGTAAAAAGGTTCAAGTGATGCACCTACATATATGTAAATGTACATATGCATGGTTAAAGGTATGATATGAATGTCAAAATAAATGAAATGTGATGCAAGACTTGTACTTGCGAGATCTAAATAATGACATGGATGCATGGCTGAAAATATGATGGAAGAAAAAGTTAGCGATGTTTCTGTAAGGGTTAGAATGTAAAAGGAAATGGGTTAAAAACCCACTTGTCCTAAGTTTGGAATGATACCGTGGTAAGCTTAATATGAGCAAGTCCGCTACAGAGATTTATACCGATAAATCCGTATTATAGGATTCGACCTCCCTCCTTTCTAAATTTTAAGCGCAGAGGGGGGTCCTAATCGAGGGATGATCTCTTCAACGGTCCGACCGTGAGCTCTGCATCAATGGCATTCAAGGAGGATTCCGCACTCTTGACTCTTCTACCTTTTGCCGGTGGGGGTCCGACCGAGCCGCTCAGCTCTTCCCAATCCGGGCCGGGATCTAAGCGCTTCCTATCATCGGTATGCCACAAGGGATCCCACCCTCCTCAACCGCTTTACATTTAACCACAGGGCCCTTTTCCCATTATGTCACCCTCCTCAGCTGCTCTACGTTTAACCAAGGTGGTCCCTTTCCCCGTTATGTCATCCTCCTGAACCGCCTCTCCCTCGTTGCCATGTGTCATTTTTCTATCTCCACTTTAGTCCAGGTGCTCCCTTCTCCATCTCATCATTCATTTACCACCTGCCATGTTTCCCTATTCTTTCCACGACAGTCTCCATTAGAATGTGCCCATTGTATCTCATCACCTGCCTCCTCCGCTTTTTGCCTTCCGCCATGTATCTTTCCTCACGCCTCATCACTTCATACCACACAAATATAGTGTTATGCCACCTAATTCCTGCTACGTCACCTACCTTTTATGCTTGGCCCCACGCCTTCATCTACATCGCTGCTCAAATGGACCTGTGGTATGCCAAGGGTTTTCCACGTCAGAAGTGTCGAAGTTGGTTCGCCATCCTCAATCCCAATGAAGCTATTGAAGCGCTTGGTAGAAGTTGGGATATCACTCATGGCGTATCGGGAAAGTCCATGGCTGAATTAAAGGTGTCAATTCAACGCACAGAGCTATCAGAGTCTGGGATTATGCCTGGCCGAGGGTGCACGAATATCTCGTGAGATTGCAGTGCATTGTCATAAGCTTTCATGCAGACGCAGGTTTTAATGCAATGCCTTGATTTTGTTGTTGTTGTTGTTTTGAGAGAGGTAGGCATTTTCGCCGTATTTTGTATCTATATCGATGGTGATGGAAGCTCCCATTGTAAAGTTTTAAATAATCGACTGGTTTCCTCGGGTTATGCATCTCAGACGCAGATTTCTTGTTTTATGACAAACAACCTTCTTTTTTCGTCTATGTTTTCATCTCATACTAAGGGATTTCATGATCAACTGATTCTTATGAATTGTTGCAATTGTGTTATGGTAAAGGATTTGTTGTTACATTATTGTATTCTTCGGTCTTCCGTGTTTGAACGTGAAGAGTGGTCTTGTGTTCAATTCTTTTCTTTCTCCAAGTTTGTTAGAAACTCCGATGTTTATGATGCACTTTTGTAATTCTTCTTATACAAGTTTTCTCTCGAATTCTTATTACAACCTGGCTGTTTGAAGTTTATCTAAGACTCCATTTGCCCATGCATGTCTGGCCTAATTTTGTGAAGTTGAGGATTTGGATATTGTTCAGAAGCCTTCCATTTGATTATCCTTTATAAACAAATCGTGACATTAAATCATAAGTCGCTCGCTTCCCTAAGCAATCCAAGAGTGACTGACGCTTTAATAGAAGGGTCCTCACATTTTTCTTGTCGGGGGTAAATAATAATAGCTTGAGGGGGGGTGTGTTCCATTTTCCTTGGGAAAAGCTAATATACATTAATGAAATGGTAAATAAGCAGGGATGATTTATTTCCATTATAAAAGGCAACATTATGATTATGATTTTAAAGATTGCATATGAATGGTCATGAACATTCATGAAACAATTAATTTCCAATAGATAAGGAAAATGAAACAAAAAGTGTTCCTATGGTTGACACCCACACTGCATGTTAAGGCATGTGATTAAAGTACAACGAATGCAAATTGATGGAATAAACGTGCATGTGTGACTGCAAAATCTAAATGCATAATAAATATGCATGTTGATAATTCATCATGGCATATTAGGTAAGGATCTGAGATGACAAGTTGAGGCTAACTCAAAAATAAATGAAGTCATGTCAAACTGTTTGGATATGCCACAAGAGAGTTGCATTTGAAGAGGTTTCTGTGGAGGAACTATGTAAAGAATTTGTCAGGAGAATAGAGATAAGTAACCTTAATGATTGTTGAGTATTGAACAGCGAGATGAAAATCCTATTTATATAAGAATCTTGGATTATCTTTTAAAATATCATGCATGAGTACCAAGACATGCAAACAAATGAGGACTGATTTGATCTCTGCGGGTAATGTGGAATGCACAAGTTCATGATTCATTATGAACAAGAAACTTTTTGATGTAGCATGCTGAATTATCCAAAAAGGTCAAGGTGAACATGACTAAGACTACTCAAGAGATAGAGAAAGAAGATCCCAGGAGGGATACAATCAGAAAAGAAAAGAAGGAGAAAGTGATTACTACTTCTATGAAAAATTTGAATAATAAGACAGAGTTGTGTGCTTAAAGCAATCAAGTATCCCATTTTGTGGATAACTAAGGAGATCATATCCCAAGGCCCTGGTTGTAGATACATGGAGTGTCGAGAGATTACATGACCAGAAGTACCCTTTGAACATATGAAAAACCCACTCATCAACACAAACGTTCATAGGTTTATTGATGGCATCCACCACACCTCAAATTTGAATTTCCACAAGGTAGTACTTTGCTTCATGAGGTACAAGCCAAGATATGGTGAGCATCATTTCAATACCTAAGCCATTTGGATTATGTTGTATCCTATATTGCTCTAGATTTTATGATATATGTGCTGGACATGCCTTTTTCCTCATTTCACCTTGGTGGTTGACATTCCGCCTAGTAAGTGGGTCTTCTTCTTGGGGAATGGGTTTTCTACTAGGAAACTCTAATGAGCCATCATATTGTTCCTAACCATACTTACCATTTTCCATCATTATTCCCTCCATTTCCTATCTCTGGGATTTTAGGGTGTATTGACCCAAGAGCAAGGTTGTCCTCATTCTATGGGAAGAAGGGGATAAAGGCCTGAGGGTTGGTGTTGGGTAAAAGATAAAAAATCCATATATAAACCTTCCAGATGTTTCACCGAGGATAACCCAAGAAAGAAATAAAACTTGTATCTTTGAATAAAAGGGGAACCATAATATAATAAATAAATGCTTGAAAGGTAGATTAGCGATAGGAGGTCTCTTCATGAGCCAACCTATCATGTCCATGGATATCTATTGGTATGAAATTGTCCTCATCTGGTCACCAAACTAGGGTAATGGCTCTTATTTTCATGGTTGAGAGAAAGGGGTCTCATCACTTGTTCAACCTTCATCTCCATTAGGTGTTTGTGGGTGATATTGTCATCACCTAGTCACCATGCTAGGTAAGTGACATTCAATCTCTCTATTACGTCTTCTATTCCTGGAAAAGAAAATATAAATAAAGAAATATAAAAAGGAAATGGTGGGCTTGAAAAGGTGCATCCAGGATGAAGGTACCACACACCCTACAAAGGCACCCATGAATGAGACACTATGTGACCCTATAGCGGTCATGTGCCCTATGCCCATTGAGTCTTGACCTAAACCACTTCACCCACTTTGGATGCTTTATAGGACCTCTTGGAGAATTTCCCCGGAACTAGGGAAAAGATCTACCCAATAGACACCTCATCAACCCTCCCATACTTAAGCTTTGACAAGTCACATAGTGTCTTTTGAGATGTTAATTGTTTGATATAGTAATCTTTATGCACATGTTTAGATGGCTTATTTATTGATTGGATCTACTTAGCATGATGTTATGACTTCAGATCCCTAGAGGGCGTGCTCACATTTGTCTTTACAGGACCTAGTGGGTGTACCCTTTTGGGAGAACAAGCCTAGCTTGGGATTCCATGGGGCTACAATCCCATAGGTTGGATGCTAGGGGCTCACATGCCAGATGAGAGAGAGAGATGACTTGGACGACCTTGATGATGAATTGGACGACATACCCCACCCATTTCTTTCCAAACAATTTTCCCAAGAGGGAAAAAACGCCCCACTTTGAGCATGACATCATGATATTGGGGCTAGGGCTTGGTAGGTGCCACTCATTTGCAATTGGACATTTTGACGAGAAAAGGGTCTTCACCATAATGAGATCACCCAGATGCTTGACACATGGCCTTGGGAGGCCCTTCCATGATTCTTCAACACCAAAGACCTCCTCAAAATGGAAAAACATCCCCTAAAGGGGGTAATGTCCTACTAAAATTAGGGTTTATTATGTGCAAAAGTGAATTTTAAGGAATTTTTTAATATTATTGTGTTAAGGGGAAATATTAGGTTTGTTGACCCCTAATCTTTGGTTTTACTCTATTTTGGAAAAACTATGTTAGCTATTTTTGTATAAATAGAGATCATAAGATCTCATTTCAAACATAACTATCCTTTGTGTGAGAAGTACTTGGTCTGAAATTCTCGCTATTGGCCCTTTCATCTTTGTGAAAGTGTTACAGCTCTATCTTTGTTTATTGGTGGTGGAGCAGGATGCTAAGCCTGGGAGTAATCTTCTGCATGTGGGTGGACTTAACTTGGAAGATTGGGGTTTGATCTAGCTTTTTTGTGTAATTGGTAAGGGAAAATATGCAATTATTTTCTTTTGTCTTGCTTTTTTTCCATAATTATTGTTGGTTGTGAACCCTGAGGAGCATATGAGGCACACACCCTCCCAAGGTTTTTCTCTGTCAAGGAAGGTAATTTTTACAAGTCGCACAGAATTACAAGAGCCACATTAACCCCAAGGTCATGTTGGTTTGTTTTTCAAACCCTAGGAAGTAAAAGAGCTACACCCCAGGGCTTTGTGGATCAAACATTTTAATCCAAGTTTTTCTTCTCACAAAATACATTTTTCATGGTTGTGCCAAGAGAAGTAGAAGGGCATACTCCCTCTTGTCATTTCCTAGATTGAATTAGCTAAACTTGGGAAGTACAAGGGAATACAACCCCAAGTGCTTAGCCAAGCCATCTCTTTCACTGACCCCATAAACCCAATAGTAAGGCACTAATCAGATTTTAATTTGGTACTGAGATACCAAAACTTGCCTCATAAACGTGAAATTTAAACCTTTACAAGATTTCTCTTGGACAGTTTGAATCTTGATTCCTTCCGGGATTTTAACTTAGGCAAGACCCTTTCTTCCATAATTTTCATTGCTAATATCTAACTAACTAGCCTCTAATTTTCCTCCATTTTTTCAGCCACTAATTCCACTAACTAGGGTGCACTGTCAAAACTGGTTTTGGGGATTTTTCTATGGTTTATTTAGTTGTTGCTAATGTGTCATTAAATTCATACAGCCATAAGGATAAAAGCACTCTGCAGAAAATCATTTTACAATAGCTTTCTTTATTCAGTCTTAAAGTGTTATTCTCAAGTCATAATTGATTACTAAATTCATTTATGATATTACTAATTGATCTTGTGATTTGTATGCTGGTTTGGATACTATATTTCATCGATATAAATTGTCATCCATCATACAAATTGTGGATAGCGTGTTTAACTTGTTTGTTGATCCATAATACCACATAGCATTGCAAGGGTGTCCTTTTAGTTTTAAAAGTACAAAAAAAGTAAATCAAACTATCTTTCACTTGGCATTCATTTACCTTTTTTCACTCATCATTTCCAACCAATCATTTCTTCCATCACTTGACCTTCCAGGGTACTTCTCCTTACACTTCCCTTCTATTGAAATGTAACAAGGACAGTCCCCTATTTAATGTTTTGGTGCCTTGTCTATGGATAAGCAGTGTCACATTCCTTAGACATACTTTTTTGTAAAGTGACTTTTTAAAGAAAGTGATTTTATAAACTGAATGTACTTTATAACTTAAAGTTTTTTTAAGTTGTGGGACCCAAAAAGTGTTTAATGAGAATTTATTACTTATTTTATAATTAATAAGGAGCATTAAATATGATCCCTCAAATTATACTTATGATAGCCATTAGATTGAAGTTGGTTATGTGTTAGGGTTTGTTGGGAAAAGAGAAGAGTACGTATACATGCTTAGGAATGTGAGAAAAAACACACAGTAAAGACAAAAGATAGAGAGATCAGATTTCTTGAGAGTTTAAGAGCACAGTTTTAAAAGTTAATTAGAGTGCACAGTTCCCAATAAAGTGCAATCATAACAGTCCATACGCAAAATAAGGAAGGGCCGGTCCAGACAAAGGAGAAGACACCAGAGAACAAGAGGGACGCATGATTTCCAAGAAAGAAGACTCTACAGTCCATACTATACTTACTGGCATGCTTTCTAAGGTAGATTTTTGTCCATTTATTGTTGTTGTTTTATCTATATTATGACATGCATTTAAATCATTGCTATTTCATTGGTACATGTGGGTAGTTGAATCTTGTCGGGCACAAATTCTAGAAAGAAACGATTGGATGAGACAAGTTCCATTTGCATTTATTTATAGTTGGAATTAATAAATTTTTGGGTTGTAAGAAATTTCAGATCCGCTCTTGAATAATAGAAATAATCTTTCTAGGATTTTCCCCATGGTGGGGTTTTTTGCCCTGGTCATTAGACCAAAAATCACTTGTCTATTTGTTGCATTATCAGAGTATGGTTCAGTGATTTTCTTGACTTAAGTGTTTTAGCTTCAGTTGCTTCTAGCTCTTAAAGGCAATATTAAAAGTTAATTAAAATCTCAAAGAAGTCAATGTTTGATTAAATGTGTGAATGAAATATTTCTAACTTTGTCATTAAAAATCTTCATGCAGACGTAGAAAGGACTCAGAAGAAGTGTGTCTCTGAATTTGATTTCAGAAGGCTAAAAAAAAAGGGAATAGTTGTTGAATATGGTTGCTTCCATCAGACTTGAGGACCGATTAGATGGTATTTCTAACTATTTGCAATGGAGGTTAGAATGACAACTATTTTAAAAAAAAATAAAATGTAGCCCTAAATACCACTGGTGGATAGTTCCTCCCAACGCTCCTATTGCCTTGGATATACATGAAGTCAAAGTACAAAGCCTGTGAGACTTTACTTTTGGATGGGAGGTGGATCCAATTTGATCCCACACCCAACAAAGAAGATGTGCCTAAAGAAATGTGGGAGGCATTGAAAAAACCTATACGAGGCTAAAAAATGAAAACCGTAAGATGACACTCAAAGATAAACTGCATTCAATCAAGATGACCATGGGTGAGAGTGTGGTTCCATATCTTACCCAGTCGACACAAGTTAAGGATGAATTGACAACTGTGGGGGAAGTCATCTCGCATTCTGAGCCAGAGGGATAGCCCTCGAGAGGTTTCCATGTGCTGATCAAGTCTTTGTTAAATGCATTGTGGGACATGAAAAAACTTCCAGATTGGAGCATACTTTAATGATTCTTTACCCAAGAGGAGAGATCCTGAGGGAATGGAAGAGAAGGGAAGAGAGGAGCTAATGGAGGAGAATTTTTCTCTTTGTCAAACAAAGAAGGGGAAAAGTAAGAAGGGTTCCAGGATTGACATCGCAAGAAGTTCGCTACTTTGCATGCAATGAATATGGCTACTATGAGTATACAAAGGTCCAAATGTAGTATGTGAATTGGAGAAGGAGGAGGAGAAACAGGTAGCAGCCTCTACAGAGATAATTGAATTTAGTGAGAAGTTTGAGAAAGAGTTTTCTCTTGTTTCTATTGTTTCTAGTGGCAACAACAAAAAATTTGAGTTTGAAAGGACTTTGAGGGACCATTAGCCTACTAGACAGAATGTTGATTCATTTATGTCTATATCCTGAGATTTACTCCGGTCATGTTGTGACAGACTTCATATCCCTGATTAGATAACTAGAAGATCAAGGCCTTTGAGGGCCTGCTGGTGTCATAGACATGGAGTAATGAGAGCAAGATCGACTTGACTTCAAGATGGCCTCGGAGGGCCCATCCTTTTCTCTTTCATCAGATTCACTTTGTCAGCAGAGTAGCATCAATCACCATCGACGGTCTTGTATGAGGTAATCAATATCCAGTATCATGGTATGTGTCACTTTGACTACAGCAACCTTTGGATATATGCATCCGACTCCTTTTATCTCCGACAACTGATTTGGATCTTACATTAACCCACTTAACCATCTTTGGGGAGATTGACAGTGTCCTAGCAAGCATGTACCCATGGGTTTTGGTTACCACCGTGAGGATTTCTCAAGAGCCATCGTGGTGCTCCCATCACACCACCACTTTTTCATCTTATCTCCCCGCTCATCTATCCCATTCCCCCATTCGGGCATTAGGATGATCATTTTGTAGGGTTGCACCTTATCTTGTGGTAAGAA
Organism: Picea sitchensis; assembly: GCA_010110895.2. Taxonomy (NCBI): domain Eukaryota; kingdom Viridiplantae; phylum Streptophyta; class Pinopsida; order Pinales; family Pinaceae; genus Picea; species Picea sitchensis. The sequence goes on from SNQJ01S0112911.1 coordinate 13,030, forward strand.
GTGGCTAAAGGCCCAAAACTTAAAAGAGGCTGGAAAAATATAAAATCCCAAAGAAAAAAAACATTCTAGATGCTCCTCGCTTCAGTGGATCCTCGAAGGCTTATAAAAGCCAAGAAGAAACAAGAGGGACCCAGAAAATAATAAACAAGACCTAGTCAAGAGGATAGGGTCCTAACATGAGCCAAAATTATATTAGGTTCATGGGTACTTAATAGTATGAAATTGCCACTATCTGTTACCATGTAGTGGACCTTGGTTGCATGGCCAAGGGAAAGGGGGGTCTACTAACAGCCAACCTTCTCTATCTCGCGAGTACTTGTGGTAACACTGTCACTGGCCATCACCATACTCAAGGCGTTGTCCTTCTGCTTAGACCTGAATAAAAAAAAGCAAATAAAGAAAGAATAAAGGCAAGAACGAAGCTTGGAAAAAATTTCATCCATGATAGGTACAAATTCTTGCCTTCTACAAAGGCACCTACGGATAACATTATGCATCCCTCGCTCTCACTCTACCCACTTGTCTAGAAATCCCCTAGCCACATCACCTCATTTACATGGTTTGGATGAAAACCCATGGGAACTTCTTCTTGTGGATACTAGCCCAATGGGATGTTTTGTCTTTTTCTTCGCTCTTGTATTGTGGAATTTGTAATGCCTTTGAGTTGTTGAATGATATATCGTATTTCTATGCATATGTTTGATAATATTAATGATTAAATGTGATTGGCATTGCTATGATCCCCTCAGATCTTCAATGGGCCCATGGAGGGCATAGTTTTGGATGTGCAGGACTATTGCCCGGCGGATGTGCACCACTTGGACCGGCAATAATACGGGGGAGATGATTATTTGGACCTCCATATGAAGAGCCCATCAGATGGTTGTTGAGACCATCTGATGGGCGTAGACAGACGTTGTTTTGACCAAGGTTTTCACCAAAGAGAAGAAGACGATGTTTCACCAGAGGCACTTTATCAAAGCCCGACCTAGGGGGAATGGCCCACTGCAGATGGAATAAGCACTTGAAAGCTTTAGAGCACCCTCATTCTTACCATGACATCATCCAGCTTCCTGGACATTCATGGAGGCGCATCAAGCAGTAGTGGCACGTGTGGCTTGTTGGAGAAGCCCCTGGGGGATAACGCTGTTCTGATGTCTCATCTGCCCTAAAAAGGGCTAGTGCCTCCTTTGAAAGGGATTTTACCTTTTTTACAGCTCATTTAGGGTTTTAGTTTGACAATTTAATGTAAAACAATATTCTAGTCTTGTCGGCCATTTTTATGACCTAAAATTAATTAAGGTCATTGATACACTATATTGAGGGTTTTTAATTTCATTTTGACATACCTCATCACTCACTCATAGTGAGGTCTGATTTTGTGCCCTATTAGGGTTATTAGATTATTTGAGGAAGGCGCACTTGTTTGAGGAGATTTTTGGCATTCTATGGTGTTTTTCTTGAAGGAAGGGTTTACAACTAGGGTTTTATGGTATTTTCTTGATTATTTGTAAGCATTTTTTTGCAAAACTTCTTGATTGAATGGTAGTAGTTCAATTTCTTGCATCTATTTATAAACATTGCTGAATCAAAACCCTCTAGGGACAAACACACAATTAGGTCTTTGTCTCATGTCCCCCGATAGAAAAAACCATTTAGCCATTGAATAGCTGTGAAGACACCTAGCCATTGCCACACTCTTTCTTTCTTCTTCCCTCTTTAAGCTAGCTGCACTTTAAAATTCAGAGAAGAGGATTCTGTGCCTAGGTTATCTACACCTAGGGTCCATCTTCTAGGGTTTAATGAACATCCATCTTAGCAACACTCTCCTTTAAACTCCTCGCCTTGATTTGTTTTCATTGAGCTAGTTAGTTTGCTCCAGAAGGAGGAGAGACATGAGGTCTCTCTAAGAAAAATTGGGGAGCCTCTCTCCCCTAGGGGTCTCATTCTTTAAGGCCCTGCTTTAGTAGCACTTCGAAACTTATCCCTCTATTCCTTTAAATCTCATCCCTTCAACTTGTGCCCTTCACCTTCTTGACTCCATAACCCTTAGGTACACCGAGTATTAAGCCTCCAACGCTGAAGTTGAAAGTGATTAAACAACTCAAAACCTTATAAATTGGAAACCCTAACTAACAAATAACCCTAAAAGGCTGACGTCAATTCTTGCTTATTTCATCTTGACGCAACAATTCTTACATATTGAGCAATTAGATGGTCATTTGATGTACTTCATTGAATGAGGATTGCTTCTGGATACATTTGATTGCCATCATTCTGGTATTTATTCAGAAGTAATATTATTTCACGTTGCATTATCAAACATCGACTTCACAATATTTATTGTTACAACTGCTTATATATTGATATCGGATAGTCATATGGAAGTACTAATCCATTGAATCATAGCTTGTATATATATATTGGTTTGCTTTGTTCCTAAGTGTGCGGGTGTTCTTTTTTGGGCCTACACTTCATTATCGCTTCATTTAGCCGAGACTATGTGTTTTGGTGGTGACCTATGAAAGGGGAACTTTACTTTTGACTTTTAAACTTTGCCTCTTCAAAACCCTAGGTTACCGAGGACGTCTCCCCTGGGCTTAACCTCCCTAAAGAGAAAGAACCTCCCCATCGTGGTGACATTGGGTGGGATAGGTTCCTGTTACGCCAGTTTGGCCTTCTACTTCATAGCCATTAGATTGAAGTTGGTTGTGTGTCACTGTTTTATCTATACAGTGACACGGTTTCCTAGAAATTGGGATGTTGTTTGGTTGGCATGTGTGGGCAGTTGAAGCTTGTTGGCACGAATTTCTAGAAAGAAATTAGATTGTTGAGATAAATTCATTTGCATTTATGATTTACAATTGGAATTAATAAATTTCTGGGTTGTAAGAAATTTTAGATCTTCTCTTGAATAATAGAAATAATCTCTCTAGGGTTTTCCCCACGGTGGGGTTTTTTGCCCTAGTCATTGGACCAAAAATCACTTGTCTATTTATTGCCTTATCAGAGTATGGGTCAGTGATTTACTTGACTTAAGTGTTTTAGCCTTCATTTTCTTTTAGTTTTAAAGGCATTTATTAAAAGACTAAAATCTCAGGTTAGTCAAGTGTTTGACGAAATGTGTGAATGAAATATTTCTGATTTTGTCATTAAAAATATTCACCTTCATCCTTTCCATTCCCCCTAGGGTCTCTGGGATCACCTCCCAAGAGTGACCATATTCACCCCCAAGTGTGGAAACTTCATTGAGGTGACATTGGGTGTAGGATTCCCAAAGTTTCATCACTTGTTCTATGGTCGGGTCGAGCTTTTCCCAACCTACAACTTGCACTATAACATTTTAGCATCGTTATCGGGGAAGATTTTGAATCTTCTTCATACCCTAACAACACTTTGGTGAGCTATCCCAAATCCTTTCCCTTAGCTTGCTTGGCGACTCCACCCAAGGGGCGTTCCCTTTCCACATTTCTTGATGAGTTCATTTTGAAACTCATCTGGCAACTCCACCTTCCCAAAACCTTTCATTTCCCTCTTTCCCCCTTTGCATCCTTTGATCAGCATTAGTCTCATCTGGGGACTCCATTGAGATTCTACCCTAAGTGATGGAACCATGGCCTCACAGGACTTACCACGGGCATTCCATAATGTGCATCAATCTCTTGATGTTCAGAATGTCCTTGGCTATCCAAATCATTGTCCAACAGAATGGAGAGAAATATGCCCCAAATTTGACGGTGATCTAGCTCTAGCAGACACCCATGTGGTCAATTATATGAAGTATGTTTCAAGCCTATATGTACTACATGAGGATGTGCTAATGAAAAATTTTTTATCTTCATTGGAATCAATTCAAAAGGATTGGCTCGCACACTTATGTGATCATAAGAGTATCCCTTCTTCTACAAAACTCATTGAAGAATTTCTCAGGCATTATCGGCCAGCTACTCAGAGTTTGGAAGATGTTTTTCAAGAGATCAAACAAATTCTTTGCAGAGAAGGTTTTCTCATCAATGATGAGATAATAGATGAAGAAGTGCTTGAAGAAAATATGCATCAAAACAAGCTTGAAGAATATCCTGATGAAGAAAATCCGGACAAGACATTTGATGAAGAAGAAGTGCTCATATCTACCCTTCCATTTAATGAAGACATCCAAACCTTTGTTCCTCCTACACATCAATAAGAGAACATGATAAGTGATAATCCTTTTGAAGATATTGATGATGCCCTATTTTGTGATTTTGGAAGTGAATAGTTATTAGAGGAACCCTTGGATGCAACATATATTTCTAAATAAGGGCACATGAAGCACTCTGCATTAAGAATCAAGCCTCATGTGATGAATAGGCGATGGAGGAGCATGTCCATAAAGAGAAAAAATAATATCAATGAAGCTCAACATGTGGAGGCATCATTTCATTTGATCCTTAATGAGGATAAGGACATTCAAACTTGTTTTCCTCCTGCACGTGAAAATGAAGAAACAATTATCCTCGATGATACAGATGATCTTGTGTAAGACCCCTCCGACATGGTCGATCTACACATTTATGATTTCATAAGGGTTGGGAGACATAGATGGGATTTGAGTTGCTTCAGTATTGATAGAGATCCTATTTATTACATTGAGGGTAGGTCTCATGCAAAGGGGGTTGAGTTTTCATGATCTGAGGAGTGGTCCTCATACATATATGATTCAAATGTTTAGCGGCATGATGATGATATGGTTACATATTTGTTGCACCCCTTTGAGGATGACTTGTCACAGCATACTCATAGTGATCTTCAGTCATCCTTTGATGCCTAACCTTTTGAGGATGTGGATTTGTTTTATAATGACTTCCAACCATTGTGCTCAGATTTTGAGGAATACTAGGACGTGGCCACCTCAAAGAAGTTAGAGGTTCATTCTTAAAAGTGGAAGTATTTTCATCTTGGAGATTTCCATGAATATTCATAGGGGAAGAGGTGGTGTTTTTCTACACCTGAGACTATTCCTTACCTATTACCCTCTTCTCCAAAGGACCATGCAGTATTCTTTTGATCTTTCATTTCCTCTCAGTCATTGACAACAAGTGAGTCTTTATGCACATACGAAGATAATCCTTCAGCTACATATAGTAGCCCCTTTCAAAGATTGATTGATCATTCTTCTGGCTACACTTTCAGGCAGGATGATCGGGCTGATGGTTTCTCCTTCTAGCAAGATTTCCTCCCTCCCACCCATCTTCATGAGTCTTATTTCATGATCGATTATATATATGTTTATTGATGCAGGAGCATCATCAGCAAGAACATGTGGCAGGACAACTTAGCACCTGGGAATCATTTCAAAATATGAAACACTAGGAGTTACTACAAATCTTTTGGAGCTGATTGGAAAAATGGAATAAGATCAAACGCTTGGAAGTTGATGATCACGAGTGATCTGGGAGTTTTCACTCCTAGCCTTGAATGTAACCGAACTTAGGTAGCAGTTAGGTTTTTGTTTCGAGTAGGTGAGTAGCTGGGAGGGAAACCCTAAGGACCCTCCGAGATAAATAGAGGTTTTGTATGCCCAAATGAGGTTGTTGCGAGTTAGTAGGAATTTTCTAAGTTTTGAGTTATGGTTTTGATATTAGCTGTAGCCATTTACTTTTGAATGAATATGACAGAGGAAAATTGACTCAAATGCATAGCATTGTTACTGTTTGTAATTCTCTATTATTGTGTTTTCATAAATGAAGGAATTTCGTTATGAATGGATGAAACTGTGAATGTTAGTATAAGTTTCGATTGTTTCTCTTCTGTTGAGTGAGTGAAAGGTGTGCACACAAAACACAAGGAGTGCATGACGGGATATGTTTTTCTTTTGAAGCTCAGAAGAGATAGCATGAAACATCCCCTTTGTAAGGAGTGCAAAGTGACTATTGCAAGGCATGCACAATCTTCCACAAGAACCAAGTCTTGCATAGGAATCTGCTGCAAGGAGTGCACAGATTTAGAATTCAGCTAACTATCGAAGGGACTCCATAAGAGGTAAAGGAGTGAAAGGTGAAATCCAAACTTGGTTTGAGTTTTTGGATCTAGGAAGATCTGGACCGTCGATATAGTTCCATCCACGATCTGAATATTGAGAGAGAGCAGTGGAAACTCCCAAAATTCGCCAATGTGAAATCTTGACTTGATTACAGTCATTGATGAAGGAAAAATGCAGACATCAATCTAATGCTCGCAAATATCCAGATAGAGTTAGGAAAACAGAGGTGAACCAACCTCCAAGAAGAGTCGTGAAATGAGGAAATCACAACTTGATACGTAGCCATTGATGAAGGAAGATCATGGACCCGGTAAAGATCTAATCATATCAGAGTTCGATACATGAAATCCCGAGCGTTCTTGAGAGTTGAGCAGGTCATGACCAGGTCAAATTGAAGGAATATAGGGGAGGAGATAGTACACGCTAAAATCCCTTCGAGGTTTCAAAGGTTGGGAGAATCAGGGTGACTCACAACAGAATACCCAAAACACAAAGTCACGAAGCACCCTTTTTGTTAGGCTAGTGGTCATGACCCGATTGGTCGTGAGAGAAGATTATTACCCTAGGTAGCATTCACGCGATGGAGTTTCATGAAAAGGACATGTGGACATTTCTTGAATATTCCAGTGAGGGAGTGAAGAGTTGCTCCAGCTCAAAGATTGAGAAGATCGAGAGAATGGGAGGTCAACAGACCCTGCTAAGGTAGGGGAAGCATCCAAGTGGTGCTCAGTGATTTTCATCTAGTTTAGGTGAAGGAGATAAAGGAGGAAAAAGAACTCAAAGCCACACTATGTGTGTAAGAGACATTCAACACCTGAAATGTCGAGGAGAAGAGTGGAACAACCTTTAGCCAATTGGGCTATATAAATGGAAATGTGAGAACTTCATGCAAGGCTAGAATGGATGGTGGTAAGCGCAAAGAAAGAGCACCTGATGTTGGAGACAAAAGAAGTGCAAAGAGAGAAGAAGTAGAAGTCGAGGAAGAAGCTCTGCAGGAGAGAATGTTGACGAAGAGCACTTTCTAAGAGAAGTTATTAGATTGGGAGCTAGATCCAAGATAGGCGTCCCAATGTATGAAGGAAATTTAGATGTTGAAAATCTATTGGATTGGGTGCCGATCCATGGATAAATATTCGACTATGAAGGCGTCGATGAGGAAGAGGGATAGAGACATGTTGTCACGGAACTCAAGGACATGCACCTTTGTGGTGGGATGAACTACAAAGATGAGAGAGAGGAGAAACAGGAGCAAATAGAAGATAAAAATTGGGAGACGAGAATGGTAGCAGCATGAAGTTGAAGGCTAAATTTCCCATACCCAAATATTACCAATTAATATGTTGGAAATTGAAGACACGAGGAGCAGAAGGAGGTATGATAGTTAAAGATCCTGCGGAGAGTTCACCACCAAGATGAACATAGGAACTGGACAAAGAGAGAAAAGATAGAAAAGAATTTAGCCAGTGTATATAAGTAGCTTTGAGAGTATGAAATCGAGGATGAATCGGCATGATGTCAATAAAAGGTTAGTGGAGGATCTTATCAATTCGCAGAAGGCCAGAGGAGGATTGGCGAGAAAAAACCCGATAGAGGGTAGGGGTAGAAACCGGTCCAGGAACAAAGAACGGAGGTTTCCCACAACAAGGAAAAAATCCAAAGAGATGGGGCTGAAACCACATAGTCACTTTCGAGGAGAGGGAGGTTCAGGGCCAATATGGTGGAAGAATTTCTTCCGGAGGAAGAGGTAGAGGAGGAGATGTGAGATGTTACACTTGTGGAAAGGTAGAACATAAGTCTTGGGAATGTCCCAACAGAAAAAGAGAAGACAGAGAAGCTCACATTGTCGAAGCCTGAGGAGAGAAATGTTGGAAGTAGGAAGGAGCGAGGGGATGGAACACCTCGATGTTGAGAAAATATCTGCAACCAGGCCGAGGAAGTTGAAAAAGCTGATGCGGAGAACTGATCTCTCGGAGGACAGCTTACTGCAAGACTAAGGATAGGTCACACCAAGATTGATAATTGTGATGGGAGTACTAACTTAAGAGTATCCATAGATGAATTGGAGAAATTAGAGTTGGAGTGGCTGTCTGGGCCATACAGATACCATTGATTGAAATTACACAGTGCAGTTACTAAAACAGTACTTGGTTGAATTTAAAATAGGAGGATATAGAGATGAAATTCTATGTGATGTAATTCCCGTGGATGTATACCATATTTAGGAAGACGAAGTTTGATAGAATGTCATTCATGATAGGAGAATAAATACTTAAACCTTGGAAAGAATGGTGGAGGACACACATGTTGTTTCCAATAGAGGAAAAGAGAGTAAAGCCATCACAAAAGCATGCCTCATAAGGAAAGGAACTCACGAAAGAAGTCAAGAAAGACCGGGAGATGCAGGTTGTTGTGGTGATGAAACCTAGGGTTGTTGTTACAAGTACTACAATGGTCTTCCATCATTCTTCATCAAAAGTTACACAGTGTTCAGCGGCAAAGGCTCAGCTTCTGAGAGGGTTTTAGTCGACTTATCCCATCCGAGGGAGAATTATGATATTTCCCTCTAACCCATTTGATAGGAAGGAAAGGCACATATTTTCCTGGTTCCTCATCGGTCGGAGATAGCTAGGGTGCATTTCGGAGACTTGGACGTACAACACTTTTGGCTGAGATACACTTGGGGTTCTAAATGAGCATCAAACTTGCTTGGCCGGAAGCCTTCAGACCATTTCCCAGTAGACCAAAGTGATCATTTTGAGACATATCTCATGGATTGATGGTGGAATCACTAGGAAGCATTTTTCGAGGAAGAAGAGGGGCACATTCCCTAGGGGATCCATCTAGAGTCAAACTTACCAGCGGTAGAATTACGACAATTACAGTGCTTGAGGGAATAGATTGGACAGGACAGGTGGAACCGTTATGGGATGACCTCGAAATTCAACAGTCCTCATGAACTTCTAGTCCCAGTAGCATCCATTGAATTCGTAGTGCTCCCATATTCCGGGTGTTATCTTTTAGTTGCTTATTTGTATTGGCTAAGATCCTTTTATGCACATTGATCTAGTCGAGTATTGTCAGTTTATTCAGCCGCATTCAACCATTTTAATCCACGAGATATCATAATATAAACTGTAGTCAGCACAGCCATATTTTATGTTCGACATATGTTGTAAACCTTTGATCTACACACACATTAGCAGCATTTCCTAAGACTAGCCAATTGAGAACATTATAGTGGTATCCCGGAGATTTAGTGCCGCGACTATGATTAAAGACAATAGAGTGCATGAGAGACTGAGGTTATTGAACACATTAGGTGATGAATATGTCACTTATAAGCGGGCATAAGAGGAAGAAGGCATAAGCCTGATTTTCCCCTTTTCCTCCAAGCTCAAAGGAAGAGGAAGAGGCACCTAGAAAAGCAGAGTGACGAGTGTGAGTGGGGTAGAAGGATGCTAGGAGATAGGTAAAGGAGACCAGGCGTTGGAAGGCCCCTCGCGTGAATCTGAGAGCGGCTTTCATGCAGGGTTATCAATTATATGTGCTAGTCAGCGAACCATGTCGGTCAACGCCCAGCGCAGTGGTTGTCGAGTGGCTAGAGTGGGCACCCGGACACACAAGTCCCACATGCGAGAGCAGGGGATATCAAGAGCCAGTAGACCCCATCCACCCTCTTGCACATACACCTGTGCGAGTAGGATCCCACAAACCCTTATTTCCCGGTTCGAGGGGAACCCACGACACCGCCACTGTGCCTGAGGCCACCTGCCACTCATGCGGTGACATTTACCAAATTATAGGAGGGAGTACCCGGCATTGGGATGTGACTTCCATTGGGACCTTGACCTTGAGTGAGTGCACATTGGACTTCCAGGACTTGAACCACCCAGAGAGCCCGCAGAGAGGAGGGAGGACCCCAATAGCGATGAGGGCATAACCTCGATTTCATCCCACAGAAAAGTTGGGAAACTCCACCATCCCTTCTTCGTGGATCGTCCAAATACACTGCCGGAGCTTGGTTATAGAAGCTATACATGTATTACAAGCTCAACCAAATGACCAAGACCACCATCGGTTTCGTGACCTTACACTTTGAGGTTGAGGCACATTTGGTATCATGGTTTTGAAGTAAAATTGTGTCACAGTCACATCACCTCCAATAGAAAGTTTACATATAGGCTCATGGAAAAGTTTGGCAGGAAGGATCCTAAGATACACTCAGGGATCTAGCCCAATTGAGAAAAGCTGGCCTGAGAGAAGCGTTCATCACATATGGATTTCCAGTGGGAGGTAGTCATGGCGGTGGCAGTCTCCTCCAGAACCCAGTGATCATGCTATTCTGGGACTATGAGGCCAACACAGAGAGAGACGGGTGAAACGCCTGGAGGCCTCCACTGCGGGGATGCCATCCTTCACACACTTGAGATCAGCAGAAGCTGTACCAAGACTGAAACTTTCTCCAAACTATTTGTGCCCTTGAGGGATCGAGACAGGAATCCAGTCCAGAGAGAATCGAAGGTCAAGGATAAGTTGGGTGATGAGACTAGGCAAGAGCTTAAGAGGAAGAAGCTTTTCTTCAGCAGCAGAGATCCTTGGGTCCCAGAACACAGGTGCATGGGCAAGGGAAATTCATTACTCTTGAGGTAGCGGCCAGAGATGGTGTGGGCAGGTGAGCAAGAGGAGGCCGGGCCCCGGTGGATCCACTAGTTCATGGGAGAGTCATCACGGCCCCGAGGAGAACCGGCCTCCCACAGCATACCACCGACACCAACAAGAGCCCATCCTCTAGTAGTCCCACAACCACGAGGCGGGATAGCGGAAGAAACCAGCAAAGTGAGGAGTCATAGCGACCCTTTTGTTGGTTTCCAATTATATTACCCGCCATTATCAGAGGATTGTCCAGGCAGGGCAATGCCCGTGATAGATGGTGGGGCCACCCGCAACTTCATCAACACTTCACTAGTATCCCGGGAGACATGCACTTCAGAGAGAGGAGTTTGGGGGTTTGATGTTGTGGTAGCATATGGCCACATGGTGGAGTGTCTAGACATAGTTCAAACTTAGAGAGATGAAGTTAGGCAACTACGGTGAGACACATTTATGTGGTTGACCTATCACGACACAGATGTGGTCTTAGGAGTTCAGTGGATGATTACAGGAAAATTTACTACCAACTACAAACCTTGGAAATGGGATTTAGAGATTAGGATGGAAATAAGGTTGTTCCTGGAGGGTATGCGGCGGGAGCACCGAGGGGCGATTCGGCCAAGGGATGGAAGGGATATTCAAACATGGGGAGGTGGGAATATGCCACAGAATGCTGATCACTACTCAGAAGGATTCAGAAGATCGACAACAATACCACACAGAGATCAATAATTTATTGGGATAACATGATGGGTCTTTGAGGTGAATTCCACCCGAGGAGACCACTGACCTTGGAGTTTGAATCTTTCATTGTGAGTTGGAGGAGGAAAACCTACGATCACCCTATCGTCATCTAGGAGGTTCAAGGATGAGATAGAAGAGGAAATCAAGAATTGGTGATGGGATTACATCGAGACCGAGCAACAACCCATACTTCTTGATTGTCTTAGTTACGAAGAAGGGATAGCTCATGAGGATGTGCATTGATTACCAAGCCTTGAAAATGAAAACCATCAAGAATCGGTACCATATCCCATGAATTGATGAGTTGATTGATGAACTGCATGGGGCATTTTCTTCTCAAAAATTGATCTCTAAGATTCCATCGGATCTGACATCGAGAGCCCGGGACATAGAAGATGGCACTTGATGTCATTTTGGACACTTTGAGTTTCTAGTTATGTCATTTGGGCTAACCAATGCACCCTCTACATTCCAGTCTTGCATAAACCACATATTTAGGGATCAGTTAAAATGGAGTCTTAGTTTTCTTCGGCTGACATCTTGATCTACTTGATCGCCTGGAAAGAGCATATAGAGGCACGGATGAGGTAGTGAGCATCGGAGGCGATCATTATATGCTAGAGAGTCCAAGTGTGAGTTTGGTATGACAAAAGTTTCTTATTTAGAGCCACATCATCAATACATAGAAATTTTGGTGCACCAAAGAGAATATAAAGGACCATTACGGATTGGCCAGCAGCGTAGGAAACGTGACAAAATTGAGGAGCTACTTCGGGTTGTGCAGCTATTCTGCAATTAGTTCATCAGGTTTTTCCTAGCTTGGATCACCATTGACAGATCTTACCAAACATGGGGGCCTTCATATGGACTAAGAAATCACAGGAAGCCTTTGATATCAAATGAAGGAAGTCATGGGAAATTGTCCAATGTTGGCACTAGCAGAATTCACCTTGCCATTTGCTGAAGTGTAGCGCATTCGGTGAGGGGATCAGTGCAGTTTTGATGCAAGGAGTGTTAAATTTTTAATTAAAATAAAGAGGAGTACCAAAGGCAAGTGCACCATAACCTAGAGCCTAGGGGAGAAATTGCCAAATGTGGGTCTTATTCAAATTAATTTGGTAAGGATGAAAATTAAAGATAACTTTATGATTAAAAGTGAAGGGTGAGTGAAGAGACACCAAATCCTAGCCACCCATGCGATCTAATCTCAATCGTTAGATTAGAAAAACTCCCCTCACCTTCTTCCCCTCCTTGAGGGTTGATTAGGGCAAGTGGGGCACCATTCTTGCTTAGGTGTTAAAGTGGAAACAATCTTGTTGAGGGAGCAAGAGACTCTTGGTGAGGATGCCAAGAGGTTCTTGGTGAGATGCGAAGAAAAAGAAAGTTGCAGCATTCTTGTTGAGAGACAAAAGAGGAAAAGAAGAAGAAAGAGACTCTTGAAGGGTGAGATTCAAGAGGGTTCTTGATGAGATACCAAGAACAAAGTAGGAGAAATCTTGGTGAGAGGCCAAGGAGGCTTTTTGGTGAGATGCCAAGAGCAAAGAGGAAGAAATAAGGTCTTGTTGGAGAACAAGAGAGGAGAAATTTGCGGAAAGCAATGATCATTTTGAGAAGAGAACAAGAGAGAGGCTGAAAGAATTCTGTTGAAAACAAGAGAGAGCAAAGAGAGAGGTCGGAGCTGAAGAAAGAGACAACGGCTGACAATTTCTGGGAACTAGCGGCATGCAATCAAAGGTTGCCCAGTGGCATTGAGTGTATAGAGAGTGAATCTTAGAGTTTTTGGCACAAAATTTCATGGCCGGAGTCCGATGCGGCATTAATTGTTGTATTTTTGTACGAATTTCTGGTTCAGAATTGAGGAGCAAAGCTACAGGAATGTCCATATGGTTTGTGTAAATGTCTGAAGATGAAAATGTTGTAAAGAATTTCTCAGGAAGCTCATAAATAATACAAAATCTCTCTCCTAACTTGGTTTCCCCTTGTGGGTTTTCGAGTCGAAGTTAAGGCCAGAAAATATTTGTGTCTAATATTTTACAGGTTTTGCATATTGCTGATATTTAATTTTTCCGTTGAAAAGCGATGTTCATAATCCTCATGTTCAATTCTGAAATTTATTTTCAGTCCAGAAATTTATTTTCTGTTAAGTTTTAGATGTTGAAACACCGTTGTAGCTTATGTTGAAACACTAGGTTGTAGTATATGCTGAAATATAGTGTTGAGTATATGCTGAAACTCCAGGTTGTAGCTTATGCTGAAGCACCAGGCTATAGCATATGCTGTAACATAGTTCTGAGTCTTAAGCTGAAACACTTTTGTGAGCAGATGTTGAAACACAGGGCTATAGCATATACTGATGCTGAAACACCACTTGTGGCAGATCTTTGGCTCTGTTGTAGCATATCTTTGAAGCTGATGTTGAAATTGTGTTTAACATTTAAATTTGTGAGGAGAAAAATCAATGACTGACTGAGTGCGGTGCCGAAAAAATTAGCAGGAGGACACCCCATTGTATTGAGAGCTGGAAGCTTAGTCAAACTAAGAGGTTGTACTCCATTTACTTGACAAGAGAATGTTGGCAATCATGCAATACCTTGACCAAGAAGAGTTAGGACAATATTTGGTGGGCAGCAAATTCATGGTCCAGACCGATCAAAACAATTTGGTGGGCAGCAAATTCATGGTCAAGACCGATCACAACAGTTTGAAGTATTTCCTTGAGCAGAAAGACCTCAGTGAGCGCCAACATAAATGGGTGACGAAGGTACAAGAATTCGACTTTGACATAGAGTATGTAAAGGGAAGAAGAACATTGTGGCCGATGCACTATCGAGGAGACCTGCGGCATGTTCTTTGATGGAGATTTCAGCAGCTTGGAAATCCCACTTGTTAGTGGAATATTCCAAGAACAAGTTTGCTTCTGAGGTGATGGATGAGCAGATACAGGATGACCGGTATAGGGTCATTGACGATGTCATATTTTACAAGGATAGAATCTACTTGGTGTCAGATTCAGGGCTCAAGAAGAAGATCATCACCACAGTTCATGATTCACCTCTAGCAGGCCATCAAGGGTTTTTAAAAACCTATAGACAGATTAGAGAGAGGTTCTCATGGAAGGGCCTCAAACAGGATGTTATGAGACACGTCAGTGAGTGTGTGACTTTCCAGCAGAACATGTCATAGCATGCTCTTCCAGCAGGGCTACTGTAGCCACTCCCCATTCCAGAGAAAAAATGGGAGAGTATATCTATGGACTTCATCACAGGTCTACCCAAGGTCTAGGGTAAGGACTGTATCTATGTAGTGGTTGAAATATTGACCAATTTTTCTCACTTCTATGCCATACCAACAGAGTATAGCGTAGTTTAGGTATCCAATCTTTTCTTCAAGGAGGTCTTCAAACTTCATGGGTTGTCGAAGAACATCGTCAGTGACAGGGACAGTTGGTTCATAGGGACATTTTGGAGAGATTTGTTTTGGTTGGTGGGGACAGAGTTGACACCTAGCACCAGCTATCACCCTCAGAAAGATGGGCAAACTGAGATTGTCAACAAGTGGGTTGAAGGGTATTTGAGGAACAATGTAGGAGGACAGCAGAGAACATGGGTAAAGTGGGATATGATGCTCCCACTTTGGTAGACTTGGTATTTGGGGAGAGAAGAGTTCCCAAGGGCAAGGATTGGATCATATAGAGTTAAAAGATTCTCAAATTGTTGAAAAAGAACATATAGATGGCACAAAACCGACAGAAGATAAGTGCGGACAGGCACAAGATAGAGCGCAGCTTTGAGGTTGGAGGTTTGGTTTTCTTGAGACTCCAACCCTACAGACAGTCATCTCTGAAGAAGAGTGGGGCCGAGAAGCTCAAGCCCATATTTTATGGTCCTTACAGGATCATGCGTCGAGTAGTCAAGGTTTCTTACGAGCTAGAGCTTCCATAGGGAAGCAATATTCATAACGTGTTCCACGTGTCTTTCCTAAAAAAGGCAGTGGGACAATTCATTAGCACATTAGAGGAGCTTTCCCTATTGGATGAGGAGGGATAGTTGGAGTTA